>PITA01003288.1:76108-142398 GCA_004023965.1 Spilogale gracilis
CGCCTGGGTGGCTCAGTTGGTTAAGCCACTGCCTTCGGCTCAGGTCATGATCCTGGAGACCCGGGATCGAGTCCCACATCGGGCTGCCTGCTCGGCGGGAAGCCTGCTTCTCCCTCTCTCACTCCCCCTGCTTGTGTTCCCTCTCTGGCTGTGTTTCTCTCTGTCAAATAAATAAAATCTTTAAAAAAAAAAAAAAGTGACATCTAATATCTGAAAAGCTCCAATGTTTGGGGAATGCCCTCTTTTAATTAAATCACAAACCACATCTCTATGCAGCGTGGTAGGGGAATGTGAGAGTGAGGGCAACCAGGTAAGACTTCCTTATATTGGTGTGCATGTTAGAGTTCTTATTCTAAATATGAAGGCTCAAAATAATCATGTTAGCAGATGATACTGACTAATCAAGTTTAATTCCACAGTAACCAGTCTTACTTATTTTAAAATGTTGTGACGATAGGAGTTTTATCTTCATTAATCATTGTCATTTGGGTCTTGTGAGTAGTTTCATTTCGCAGCAATTATGAAAGCCATAAAAATGGCTCATGTAGATAAATACATATTCTCTTCTCCTCTAACTGAGAAGGTTAAACAATGGAAACTCTCTCAGCACATTTAACAAGTTTATTGATGAATGCTAACATTTCTGTTTTAGTCAATGTCTTAATCGATTATTTAATCATGAACCACCTGAACTCAACTATATTTTTTTGTCTTTTCTGGTTTTTTTTTGTTGTTGTTGTTCAGAAGAAAAACCTTATATATGAGAATTCCTTTCCAATAAAAACAGACTAGTGCTGGCATATCAATGCCTGTTTCAAGACACAAATGTATCAAAATACATCTGCAGCCCAGTTATAAGGGCAAATATATCCATGAGTGGAAATAGAGGTGTTTCTAAAAATCCAAGAAAACTAGTGTGTATACAATATAAAAGAGTAGCATAGAAATAAAATATGCTGGGGTACCTGGGTGGCTCAGTCATTAAGTGTCTGACTTCGGCTCAGTCATGATCCCAGGGTCCTGGGATCAAGCCCCCCATCCGGCTCCCTGCTCAGCAGGAAGTCTGCTTCTCCCTCCCTCTGCTTCTGTTCCCTCTCTTGCTGTGTCTCTCTCTGTCAAATAATAAATAAAATCTGAAAGAAAAAAGGAAAGAAAGAAAGAAAGAAAGAAAGCCAGCCATTTGCCTAGAAATGTAATCACTTTAAATAATTTATAATGTATATTGTCTTAGACCACGGAAGTTTAGTGCAACGCGATAAGCTGTGTGGTGTGGTGATACTCACTTATAACTATAAGCATAATGAATTACATTCATGTATAAAAGAGAGCAATTTGGGACAATTCTAATCTCTGAATTTGCAAGTTTGTTCCTTGTAATCAAATCACATATTTTAAGTCATTCTCCTGTCTTTCTGGAATTTCAGGAACCTAAAAAAAGTCCTTCTACAACCAGATCAAAGAGTACTCTCTATAGGGAGTGGTATTCGCCAACTTTTGAAGGAACTAAAAACCATCAGTGACAAAAGCTCTGCTGTTTTATTATATGTTATTTCCAGAGCCCTGTATTATATCTGACCCAAACCAAGCAAATAATCAAATTACTACCACAACAAAAACTTTATGATTGGGATGACAGAGTAAATAATGGTCATTTCACTTTGAACATTATGTCTGTGTGAAATACACTGACATTTTAATTCAGCTTTTGATAAGAGGAAAATGATATATTTTATCTTCCCCTGAATAAAGAGTTTGCCAAATGTACACATTGTAGCCACCCAGTGGAAGTGCTCAAGTTTAGCAAGCAGCAATCTTGAAGTCATCCTAAACAGAACAGTAATTATGCCTGTCGTTTTCTTTAGCAACTTTCCTTCTTCCTTCTGGATCTCCGTAACATGAAGAAGAATATAAACTTTAAAATGTATTAGGGATCAAATTCAAGGATTGCAAGAGCCTAAGACATTTCCCTCCCAGGCTGCCATAGCCATCACCAACAGAGCACACTGCTTGGTGGAAAACAGAAGCCCATTTCAGTAACTGCTCTCAGAGGCTGAGGAAAAACAGGCATGTGCAAATGATTTATTAGTTTTGCTCTCTGGAATAGAGACCTCAGATCAGCATTTCATCATAATATTATTCAACCAGCCCTCTGACTTGCAACTTTTATCTAAATAAGAGTGTTGGTCTGCACTGATTTCAGTTAACATGGAAGAAGAACTTGGAAAGTTCTTAAAAGGTGTGCACTTGAAAAAAAGTATGTTTGGATTTTATTTGGACCTGTTTGAGCAGGATGTGCTTGTTTGAGAAATCGAGACTTAATTAATGGGATACCCATATATGGTGTCTGAATCTTTTTCACTAGTAATAGAATATATAAGTAATCCTCCAGTCATCATTATAAAATGCACTCTCATTTCCTGAACTACTCTGTTAAATATTGTCAGTAATAAGAATATGAACATCGTAGTTTAAATCTCATGTATGTAAGAAATCCAATCACATTTTTAGAAGTATGTAGGTGTTTTTTTTTTAAAGTTTTTTTAAAATTTAAATTCAATTAATCAACATATAATGTATTATTAGCCTCAGAGGTAGAGGTCAGTGATTCACTGGCTTCCTATAATACCCAATGCTCAGTACATCATGTGCCCTCCTTAATGTCCATCACCCAGTTTCTGTAGTTCTTAATGTTCAACAGAAATATTGCTTACGTGGAATTTTGTATTTATGAAAGTATCGCCAATGTCTTTATATATCGACCTTTATATATTGATCAAAATATGTATTTGTGTTTAGATTTACATACACATGCATATATTTATGTAGAATTAGAAAGACCACAGTGAAGAGAGTTATAGTTTACTTACTGTAACATAATAAAAAAAAATTAAAAGGATGGCTTCGAGAAGTTGTAACAATAGATATGTTTTCCCAGTACGGGTGGGAGTAATCAGTTTATTGGATTTATTAGAAATGATGATAACGTGAAAGGTACCTGTCATTTTTTATTGAATTAAATAACTATAGAATTATTTCCTACAGGGTATTTCCAGGCAGAGTCTTAATGAAATGAAGAGTTATAAGGAGTAGACAAATATAATTCAGTAATTCCCTGTAAGCATATATATATTGGCACAAATTATGTCTGTGTGTGTGCTTGTGTGTAACTATTTTTATTTTCAGAGAGTTTTCTTGAATAGCCTTGGCAATATCTTTAGAAAACAAAGAGAACCTATCAAAGAATAAAAATAGGGCACCTGGATGGCTCAGTGGTTTAAGCCTCTGCCTTCGGCTCAGGTCATGATCTCAGGGTCCTGGGATCAAGGCCAGCATTGGGCTCTCTGCTCGGCAGGGAGCCTGCTTCCTCCTCTTGCTCTGCCTGCCTCTTTGCCTACTTGTTTTTTTTTTTTTTTTTTTTTTTTTTTTTAAAGATTTTACTTATTTGACAGAGAGAAACACAGCCAGAGAGGGAACACAAGCAGGGGGAGTGAGAGAGGGAGAAGCAGGCCCGCCGCCGAGCAGGGAGCCCGATGTGGGACTCGATCCCGGGTCTCCGGGATCATGACCTGAGCCGAAGGCAGTTGCTTAACCAACTGAGCCACCCAGGCGCCCCCTCTTTGCCTACTTGTGATCTCTCTCTCTGTCAAATAAATAAATAAAATCTTAAAAAAAAAAAGAAAAGAAAACTTACTTATAAAACAAATTCATAAAGGTAATCCTGAATCAGGAAGCAAGTGTCATCACTACTTTTTAACTGGAAACTTATATTCTACATTTCTGCGAAAAGTTCTTCATTCTCCACCAGGTGCTAAATAATTTGCATAGCGTCCAGTAGAGACACCTGTGTCCCACTGGGGCAATGGCTTATTTATAGAAACTAGTTTTCTCCTATCTTCCATGTGACAGAAACTAATGGACCCCCCACTTTCACTGGCTTATTTCAACATGTGGAGAAATTCCCCTTGTTTCCTACTTGGTGGACTATAATTTGTTGACCAAGGGAGAACAATAACTTCCATGCATGAATGAGTAAAATCTTCATCTACATATATGACTTCCTCGGTGGGAATGCTCCGGAAGAGAGATTTCCCTGGTAAGCACCCCTACTGAGGTGACCTCTTTTGTGTGCTGATCGATCGAAGGAGAGGTCAGTTGTGTGGTTCTTTCCTGAATTCTGGGATGATTTGTTTCAGTTTCTTAATCAAGTGTGGTGTTATGATTCCAGACTGCAGAATATTTGGTTTTCTTGGACTCTGGGTACCTGTGTCACATCCATTGAAAGCTTTATTTAAATAAACAAAGATAGAAAGTTAAATGAGGGGGGAAAAGGTTATCACTAATGAAGGAATATACAGAATTTCATTCCAGATAGATGAGTAATATACTTCTTTGCTTATATTCACTATTGTATTAAATGCAGGTTAATATATAAGTATGTATATGATACATCAACATGTGAATACATGTGAATTATTGCTATACATTTTCACATCACTTGGCGTTTCTGAACTAGAATTTTAAAAGGTGCAAATAAATGCTAGGGTTCAGAATATTGTCTTGTATGTTCTCTTATATGTGTCACACATTCTTGGATGATACAGAGTTCTCATAACAAAATATGTAGGACTCTGCAAGGAATGGCAAAATAAATAATAATGACTCACAAAGTTTTGCCATTACAAGCTTAAATGTTAATAAGGGTGGTTGCCTGTTTAATGCTGAATTGCAAGGTTAAAAAGAGGGTCTTAAAGATAACAGCAGATTCCAGAGTCCTTGAATTTGTTTTGCATTCAGTGACAGTCACTAAATTAGGGAAAGGAATGTTCAAACAACACACTTGAGGAAAAGGGATTTTTATAGAAAGGAGCCATTTCTGCTAATAGCCAGTAACTGCACGTAACCCCTCGGACATTAAAAGTCCATTAGCTAAGCCCAGTTTAAATAGCAGCTGGTGCAGCGTCAGCTAAACGTACGTTGGAATTTTTTCATATAATGCAGTGAGAGCAGTTCTATAATTTTTCTCTAAAACTACATACATTAAGTAAAACAAATGTCATCTGATAGTGGCGGCAGGGCTGCTAATAAACAGGCAAAGATTTGTGATGAAACAAAAGTAACAGTCTATATAACTAGAAGATGATAAATGGTAGTGATGGTTTTAAAAGGGAGTCTGAGAAAAATCATATGGAGAAGCTTAAGCTGACATCCAGAAAGAGTTGTTTCCTTCGAAGCACATAATAACGTGCACTGTTTTGAGATACACATTTTAAGGGATGGGATTTTTTTTTTCCCTATAAGCCTCAATGTCTTGGTTTTCAGTGCACTTTGAAACAACAGGAAGGCACTGGGATGTGTGTAAATGAGGGTGGGGGGACACAAGGTAATTGAGGAAAGAGAACAAGGGGAAGAAAAAGTGAAAACAGAGGTATAGTTTCGTATATGTTAATATTTTAAGATAATGACTATGGTACTATTTTTAAAAGCAATATGATGTTTCCTGCAATGAAATCAAAAGTTAAAATGTTCATTTTATACCCTCCCCTCCCATTTTTTCCATCTTTTGGATATTTTCTAATCTCCACTTAATCATCAGAAAAATAAGATGTTTGACTGCAATTTATATTAGAATCCAAGAATCTTAATAAGTCTCATCTTAAAAGAATTCTCAAAGACAGCACTCTGTAACTACAGGCCATTGTGGACACAAAGTGTGAGAGTTGCTTAATAATCTAGTGTGTGAGTTGAGAACAGGGCAGTAATTATCAGTGGTTGTCTTGCGTACACAACTATCAAGTATTAACAAGAACCTCCATTCTGACCCCGCATTATCAGACCATTGTTGAAACATCATACAGGCAACAGTGGAGTGGGGAGTCCTGCTAAAACTCACAACCTCAGTCACCTGGGCATAAGGTTTGGGTATATTTTCACGTGGTCAACTGGACTCTCATCACACTTTTAAGCACTCAGAATTATTTATCAGTTTATTTTTTAATTTTTTAGATCTTTTATTTTTTTATTTGACAGAGAGAGAGATCACAAGCAGGCAGAGAGGCAGGCAGAAAGAGAGGAGGAAGCAGGCTCCCTGCTGAGCAGAGAGCCAGATGCTGACCTAGATCCCAGGACCCTGAGATCATGACCTGAGCTGAAGGCAGAGGCTTTAACCCACTGAGCCACCCAGGCGCCCTATCAGTTTATTTCAAAATTTCAAAATGTATTAATAAATTTAAGTCTACCCCAAGACATTTATTTATACATTTTAGTTAAACCTGATATATCACATCATTTATTTTGTTATTTTTTTAAAAGTCCATTTTTCTTTATATGATTTAAAAAGTCACCTCGCAGAAACCTGCGTGTCTTGACAATGAAAAGAAATAAAAGACAAAAAAAGAAGAGAAGGACTAGTATTTAATCCTAATGGGATGGCAGAGATCTCTTTTTTATTCAGATTTTCATACAAGCATTTTTTAATTCAATCAAGAAGTATATATATATATTTTTGGTGCTGTTAACTGTTTTAATTCAGTTCCATCCATCATAAAGGCTTATTTTGAAAGAATTAGAAGTTACATGGGTAGAGTTTATGCAATTAAATTCCTAACCAAATCCCATTTACTACCATACTGCATGAGGGCCTTGATGACTAGTCTCATCTTTAGTGTGTAACTCAAACATTAATAACAGAAAGAAGTATGCCTCAGCTCAACCAGTGGGGTTTGGCTTTTAACTCTAAACCACTTTACTTTTTTCAGATTACAACATCTGCTAAAAGTGACAATTTTCCATATTTTATTTCTTTTTCTATTGCATAAAACTTAATTCTGTTGCAAGATGATAAAGAATATCAAGATATTTGGCCACACTTGTACACATGGGTATGAACCAGTATTATGAAATTGAATTAAGTTGGAAATAAGGTAATTCTGGACTGATTGAAATAGGACAATTATTATATTAGAATTTGGAATCGTTTTTAGAAGAAATTACCCTGCAATCCCTCAATGTTATTACACTGTTGTTTTCTTGGGTACCTGTACAACTGTATCTTTTTTTGGTATGAATTTTATTAAAAACATTTTGATGGGGCGCCTGAGTGGCTCAGTTGGTTAAGTGACTGCTTTCGGCTCAGGTCATGATCCTGGAATCCCGGGATCAAGCCCCATATTGGGCTTCCTGCTCGGCCGGAAGCCTGCTTCTCCCTCTCTCAGTCCCTCTGCTTGTGTTCCCGCTCTTGCTGTGTTTCTCTCTGTCAAATAAATAAATAAAATCTTTAAAAAATTTTTTGAGTATATATAATAAATAGTATGGCTTGGTGCTAAATTTAATTTATTTATGCTTGGAAAACTTTTTTAAAAATAATCTTTGGGGGGCGCCTGGGTGGCTCAGTTGGTTAAGCGACTGCCTTCAACTCGGGTCATGATCCCGGAGACCCTGGATCGAACCCCACATTGGGCTCCCTGCTCGGGTGGGAAGCCTGCTTCTCCCTCTCTTACTCCCCGTGCTTGTGTTCCTCTCTAGTCATGTTTCTCTCTGTCAAATAAATAAAATTAAAAAAAAATCTTTGGGGCACCTGGGTGGCTCAGTTGGTTAAGCGATTGACTTTGGCTCAGGTCATGATCTTAGGGTCCTGGGATGGAGTCCCATGCCAGGCTCCTTACCTAGCCTGGACTCTGTTTCTCCCTCTCCCTATGCCCCTCCTCCCCTGCTCCTGGGTGTGCACACAGTGGACATACACTCTCAATATCTCTCTCTCGATCTCAAATAAATAAAATCTTAAAAATAAATAATCTTGATGATGCCTATTCTTTAGTGTGGTTGTCATGACTATTTAGAATGGTGAATGGTGGGGTGCCTGGGTGGCTTACTCAGGCTCTCTGCTCCATGGGGAGCCTGCTTCTCCCTCTCTTCTGCCTGCTGCTCCCCTTGCTTGTGCTCTTTTTCTGTCAAAAAAATAAATAAAATCTTAGAAAAAAAAAAAAGAATGGTGAATGGTTTCAGCTTTCTCTCTTTTTTCTGTTTTGTAGTTTTACATTTCCTTTTCTTGACTATTAGAAACTTAAGCGTATTCGATGTATGCATATGTATGGACTCAGTAATCTCCTGACATAGAAATTAATCCAACTTCATTGAAAAAATATGGATGTCTACTACCAAAAGTGTTCATGTGGTAACTGGGCTAGGGAAATATTAATAGCAGCTTTTAAGTCCATCTTGTCGAGAAGGGAAATAAACTGTGACACTCTAAGCTTGAAAATTGAATCCAAGTTAACAATCTCTTAGTTTCACTCCACATTTGCAAGTAGAATATCAGAAAAATAGTGTTTCCACTGTAGAATTGTGAGAATGAACGGAGTTATCAAAAGTGAGTAACCAAGAACCATGCCTAGGTCCAGAAAAGAATCTAATGCACATTAGCAATCATTGTTGCTGCTGCTCTCACATGTTCATTACAGAGGTCTATGCTATACAACAGTTGTCATTTGGCACTGCTATGGAAATAGTTAAATATGTCACAAGAACGGGAGGATTGCACTCAGTTGGGAATAACACTGGGTGGAAAAATGCCAGATGAAGCAACAAAAACATACTGTGTTGCCGGTAAAATTCTTATAAGAAATTGGTAGATTTTAAAATCATAATTTTAACCTCAATTATGAAAATTTAATGGTACAGTAAAATTTTTTGCAAAGTCAGCACATGTTTGTTTTGGTTTTATGGACAATCAAGTTAACATATTTTGTGTGTGTGTGTGTGTGTGTGTGTGTGTGTGTGTGTGTGTTAAATTCTGACTTTAGAATATATTCTACTAAAACTATGGAGTGGGTGCCTAGGTGGCTCAGTAAGTTAGACACCCGAGCCTTAATTTTGGCTCAGGTCATGATCTCAGGGTCATGGGAGGGAGCTCCGTGTAGAGGCTCTTTGTCCCTCTCCCTCTGCCTTTACCTCCACCATGCCTAGAGCATGCCCTTTCTCTCTCTTTTCCTCAAGTAAATAAATAAAACCTTAAAAAAAAAAGCTAGTATTAAACAAACTTTAATGAAAAAAGTCAGTTCCTATTTTCCTCCACTACAGTTAACTTTATTTGTAAAGACAAATACAGGTAAAAAGGCTAGGAAAGGGGGGAAAAAGCAAATTCTTTACATTTTACTAACATTTGAATTCTTTCTGGAGGCATAGAAACAATTAAATTTCTTCACATATCAGAAATTTTAACACACCAAAGCATTTACTGATCTTAAGGTAGAACTAAAATTTATTAAACAAATTTCTGAGCAAGTTTCAAGTTTTTACATGTCCAAGGGTCTTATTATAATACAAGCCAAAAAGAGAAATTAATTAGATACCAAACAATTAAATATATATGTCGTTGTAACTGACATTTATTAATTATATTAAATGCTGAATTCAATAAAGTATTTTTCTAATTGATTAGTTCATGAACCAAGTGTGGCTGAATTCTATAGGCTCTCAATGGTATACCTGTATTATTTATGATTTATAAGGAGGGAAAGGGGAGAAAATTCACGAAACAGTTCTGTTTGAAAAAAGTTTTCTGGCATGTACTAAAAAATGAACGTTGCTTAAGTAACAACGCTATTTTGGAAAAAAAATATGGACATAGAAAATGCTTTCAGCTACAAATACATTCAGTATTATATTTTTTAGTTCATACACATCAAATAATCCCTTTTGTCTTTTGTTTTATATTCTCTAAAATGCTTCATTATAATATTAAAATAAGACAAAACATAAAAACCTTTCTTATCAAGATGTGTCAAATGTGATAGGAAGAATAGAACCCAGCATTAATAACCCAAAACAATGCAGTTGCACACCTTTAGCCAATGGCATGTAATACATGCATTACTAACTAAATAAACAAATAGGGTAACTCATTAGCTACACCAAAATGATATGTACATATGAAACACTTTAAGCAGACGTGTAGAACATTGATTCCTTTGTCATTTTCTTTGACTGAAAAGCAGAGTTTAACATTTTTATTTTTTAACATTAACTCTGCTTTTTTGCTTTCTCAAGTGCTGTACTGTAGGAAATATCCAGGTCCTTCCAGGGAAAAATAATAAGAATAATGGAATCAACAGTGTGGTTTAGTTCCAACAGAATTACAAAAACCCCTTGTATTTATAGGATCTTATTGCATGTGAAGAACCCAACAAAAGTAGCCTAGAATGTTTCTAAGGATTGATTAAACTTCTTACTTGTTTTATTTTGTCTTGCTATATGCAACATTTGATTTGTAGTAGTTTCCTTTAAAGATTTCCAGGGGGAAAAAATTACAACCACTAAAAAAGTAAGACTTTTTATAACCCCTTCTCCTGGGCTCTACCTGTTTGTTGTTGTTGTTGTTGTTGTTTTAATAAACACAAGCTCCTCAAAACTCGAATTTTCTGAACATTAAACTATCTTAGGAAGTTCTGTTGTGTAGTTAATTATGGTTGTTCAAAAAAATGATATGAACAATACGTATTTTGTGCCAAAATGTGTGTTTATTTGCTACTGTTTTGTTGCAGAGTGGTGGAGAAGGGAGCAATTCAGAAAGCCAGGTTGTTACAGCAAACACATAAAAATTAAATTATTTCATACAGTCAAATATATTTAGAGACTTTTTATATTTATATTTGCAATCATTTAAACATGTTCAACCCCCTTTTTAAAAAGATGTATTTATTTATTTGAGAGAGAGAAAGCATGTGCATGCTCGTGCCTTTGCAAGCAGGGCGAGGAGCAGAGGGAGAGAGAGAATCCTCAAGCAGATCCGTTAAGCTGGGAGCTGGAGGTGGGTTTCGATCCCAAGACCTTCAGATCATGACCTAAGCCAAAATCAAGAGTGAGAGGCTTAACTGGTTGAGTCACCCAGGTGCCCCAAGCGTGTTCAACCCTTTAATGATGTTTTATTACAAAAGATGATATATATTACCTAAATACGCTTTACATGTGTCCCATCGCTGAGGAAGCTTCTTCCTGCTTCTTGTCCTGCCCTACTCCCCTCGGTCCCTCACACAGATGTCAGGCACATTCTGACCAGTGTCATCAGTAGAGCCACCCTTTGGTGGCTTTCCACTGTGTCTAGAATCAGATCTAAAGTTCTTGACGCTGCTGACAGAGATATTTGTTCTTAGCCTTGTGACTTCATTATTGGAACTCCTCTGTGTTATAGTCTCCTGAGACCGTTCACCTCCCCAAATCTGGCACGGGTGTTCCAGTGCAGCTCTAGGAGAGAACATCCTCCAGAGATTTTTTTAGCAAGCTGGCAGTGAGTGAGCATGGTGGCTTCTCCTCTTTGCTGCGAACAAGTGTTCATGCCTCATGTTCCATCCCTTCCTCTTGGCTGACTTCTATTCCATCATTTTGCTTAGTTTAGATTTTTATTCCCTCCGGAAGCTACCTTTCACATCCAACTATAGCAGTCTTCTTTTCCCTTTATCCCCAGCTAGCATGACAGCATGAGGAGGACAGAAATCATGTCCTTCATGGAATCTCTAGCATGTGATATGGTGCTCGACACAGACGGTGGGCATGCGATGTAGGTCTTTTGGATGATGTTGGATGAATACATATTTTGTTTATGCATAAATTACACATCTTGGAGGGACTTTTAGTGACTACTTACGGTGGTGGGATTAGTGGAGAACTTTCCAGGTTCTTTTTGTCATCCACTTCTGAAAGCTACTGGATAGTGAGAGAAATATGAAGTTGTTGGGTGGAAAGGGAGGACAGTCTTGGGAGTGAAAGTTCACTGTCTCTTAGTGGCTACCTAAAGGGCCAAACTCCTTACCCTTCCTTCAGAAATTCATTCCTAACTTCATACTGTCTGTCCTGTAATTTGGGCTATTAAGTAATGAAGAACTTGGTTGAAGGAAATAAACCTCAGATAATTGATGAGTAAGCAATGTGACCACAGTTAGACTCTAACTGGTCTGATCAAGTTGCCAAAACACAGAATGGGGAGTTAAAAATTTACAAGTCAAATAGCACCCCAGAATCCCTGAGAACCTTTCTGATTATTTAATTATCGAATTCAGTCATATGGAATACTGCTAAATAAATTCATTTTTGTATCATGTGATGAAATGGCTTTATGTTCAGATTGTTGCTGTTTGGAAAATTGTCCTATAGAGTATTTCTTCTTATTTCGTTCTATAAAGTAAATAAGCCTCTTGTATGCATCGTAGTCTGTTCAGCTGCTACAAGAAAATACGACAGACTGGGTGACTTAAACAAAACAGAAATTTATTTAGCCATGATCGAGTCACCGTCATGGTCATGTGGGTAGGGAGCTACTTCCTGGTTCATAGATGGCCATCTTCCCTCTGTTTCCTCACATGGTGGAAGGGGTGAAGGATCTCTGAGGGATATCTTTTATAAGAACCCTGATCCTGGGGCGCCTGGGTGGCTCACTTGGTTAAGCATCTGACTTTGGCTCAGGTCATGTCTCAGGGTCCTGGGATAGAAGTGCCTCTGTCTCCACCACTCCTCCCCTTCTCTGAGCTCAGCAGGGAGTCTGCTTGTCCCTCTCTTCTCAGTCTGCCCCTCCCCCTGCTCCTGCGTGCTCCAGAGGGTTGTCTCTCTTTCTCTGTCTCTCAAATACATAAATAAAAATATTTTTAAAAACACTATTCCCATTCATGAACATCCCACTCTCATAACCTAAGTATCTCTCAAAGGTCCTACCTCTGAATACCATCATGTTTGAGAGGATTTCAATATACAAGTTTGAGGTGGGTGACACAAACATTCAGACAAAGCTGTATGGTACTGTGAGTATGAGATGGTGGGGAGGCATTTTTGTGGGGGGGGTCGAGTGGCCCAGACTCAAGAAAATTAAGTCTGTTTTGGATTGCATATTAAATTTAGTTGTTACCCTGTAATTGACTATTATCTCACAGTCCTTTGGTGGGACCACAGCCTTTGGCTTTTTATTTTGTTTTTTTAAACTAAAAAACAGTGTAGTGAAATGTATCATTATATAAAGCATTATTGAATCAGAAATTCTCGTAGGCACTTTTAAGGTGACCAAAATATGTTATGGATTATACTATGTTGCCAGCAAAGAGGAAATTCTAACAAGTAACTGCTTCTTTTTCATGAAGACTTCGGGAAACACAGACCAAACTTGTTCTGAATAATTACCGCAGAGAGCTGTGCAGTGGTCTTTAACTGGTGGTTGTTTCAAGCAGCCTGAACCTTGCCTTGACATAAAGCAGAGGAAGTGGTTAGGAGACAGACCTGTAATTAGCAGCAGCAGGTGCCCATAATGGAATGCCACGGAGATGTTTAAAGAGGAAAAAATGACTTTAGGAAAGACTTCAAGATTGCCAGTTTAGACCAAACAACATCTAAATAAAAACTGGCTCGGAAGTAGTATTAAAAGAATATTACTTTGGAAACAAAAGAAAATGAAATAAATTCCTTTTCTGTAGATTATGCTCTTCTTTCATATGCCTAAATACTATCAAAATATGAATCTAAACAAAACTTGACTCCGTCTTCAGAAAAGGGGTGATTTAATAACAGTAGACATTTTTCGGTGGTTAAAAGTTTTATATAAGGTGTAAAAAAGGCTTTGCTCTTGTTCTCTATTTTATTTTATTTTATTTTATTTTTTCAAGATTTTATTTATTTATTTGACAGACACAGTGAGAGAGGGAACACAAGCAGAGGGAGTGGGAGAGGGAGAAGCAGGGAGCCCAATGTGGGACTCGATCCCGGGATCCTGGGATCATGACCTAAGCTGAAGACGGGCGCTTAACCATCTGAGCCACCAAAGCATCCACCTTGTTCTCTATTTTAATAAGTAACACATATTTATTATAATTTATCACACAATAGGTTGAATGAATGAAAAATTAGTTTCTTTTTAAAATAAATTTTTATGGCTTCAAATGACATCAAATTATTAATTTCATAAAACC
This sequence comes from Spilogale gracilis, assembly GCA_004023965.1. Taxonomy (NCBI): domain Eukaryota; kingdom Metazoa; phylum Chordata; class Mammalia; order Carnivora; family Mephitidae; genus Spilogale; species Spilogale gracilis. Next base: position 90,049 of record PITA01003288.1, read on the forward strand.
ATGTGACCAATGATTTTTATTTCAATTATATTAGTTAACAATCTCCATTGTCATTTGTAAGTTGAAGAGTAAAAGCCAAAGAAACTCTACTTAATGGATCCCAAACTTTCAAATACATTTAAAGTTTTACTAGTTTACTTATATATTAATTTATTAGACATTCATTAATTGATACACAAAATTTCACCTTACCTTTCAGTGATAACATTGTTTTAAATTTATACCTTTTTCTAAAAGAGATAAAACATCCTCATCCTTTCTAAGTGGAACTTAGACTGATGACCTATGCAATAAAGTATACACAATAAAAACTTAATCAATCTATAAAACACATTAAATGTAGATTTATAATGCCAGCTCCCCTTGACATGCATGAACTAAGCTGGGTTTGTTTTTTTTTAATTTCAGTATTTTATTCCATCTAAAACTATGGTTTATATTAACTTACAGGAATTCTATTATGGGAGGCATAGATAGACTAAAGAAACCCAACAAAATATAATTTTAATTGCCATTTTAGTGCTTTACATCTTGAAGTATAGAATTTTATTTTTCTTTCTTTCTAAGTAAGTGTAGACTTTGGCTGTTTTTCATTGTTGTTATTATAGTGGGAGTGAATGAACATCATGGAACTAAACACCTTCTAATGGAGAGAGGAAACATGATATACCTTATGGCCCCATTTATTCTCGCATGTGCTTAGCACCTATTTTGGGGAATATTTGTTTTCCTGCCCAGTGTATCCTTGTAATTATCACAATAAAAACAAGTGGATATGTCAGTCATTCACTGCCCTTGCCTGAAATGCCTTTCAATTTTCTGCAGTAGTTGTATGCCAAGATCCTGGCCTACTTAAAAGGAAGACAAAAGACTTTTTTTTTTTTTTATTGTTACCTAAAATTTTTTTTTTCCAGTGTTCCAAGATTCATTCTCCATTCCGCACATCCAGTGCTCCAGGCAATAGGTGCCCCCAATACCCACCACCAGGCTCTCCCATCCCTCCACCCCCCTCCCTCCAAGTCCCTCAGTTTGTTTCTGTGTCCAAAGTCTCTGTTGTTTCGTTTCCCTCCCTGGATTACCCTGCTTCCCATTTACTTTCCTTCTCCCACTGTCCTCCAGTTTACCCCTCATGCACCGCAAGTAAGTGAAACCATGTGATACTTGACTTTCTCTACTTGGCTTATTTCACTCAGCATAATCTCTTCCAGTCCAGTCCATGTTGCTACAAAAGTTGGGTATTCATCCTTTCTGATGGAGGCATAGTATTCCATTGTATATATGTACCACATCTTCTTTATCCATTCATCTGTTGCTTATGGAAAGAGCTAAAAGACATTTTTTAAAAATAAGATTTCATTTATTTATTTGACAGAGAGAAACACAGCTAGAGGGGGAACACAAGCAAGGGGAGTGAGAGAGGGAGAAGCAAGTTTCCTGCCAAGCAGGGAGCCTGCTGTTGGGCTCAATCCTGGGACGCCAGGATCATGACCTGAGCTGTAGGCAGACGCTCAACGACTGAGCCACCCAGGTGCCCCCATAAGACGTATTCTTGAAATTTGCCAGGACAGTCCAGCCTTCAAAAAATGTGAAGGAAAAGATCTCTGTAGCTAAACTGAAATAAACTCAGTCACATTTGATACTTTATGCTTAAGATAACTCCATCTACGAATATATATGTGAGCTCTGAAGGTCTCAGTTCTTCTTCAAAATGGACACCAAATATGGAAGAGAGATTTTCAAGCATTACTAAGAAACAGATAGATTAAGGGGCGCCTGGGTTGCTCAGTTGGTTGAGCGACTGCTTTCGGCTCAGGTCATGTTCCTGGAGACCCGGGATCGGGCCCCACATCGGGCTTCCCGCTTGGTGGGAGGCCTGCTTCTCCCTCTCTCAGTCCCTCTGCTTGTGTTCCCTCTCTAGCTGTGTTTCTCTCTGTCAAATAAATAAAATCTTAAAAAAAAAAAAAAGAAACAGATAGATTAAAAAAAGAGGTGACAACATTTTTATGATTTGTAATTTATCTGCATATTTTGTCTTATTTGGAGTTTTCTTCAGGTTGTCAAGTAAATTAAACTAGGCCTGACATAGGACCTACAATTTACATAGGTGCAATGATGTATCCAAACAGTTGCCTGTATTCTCACTAGTGAAAGTAAAAATTTACATGGAAAGAAACATGTGACAGGAACTGGTAGAGTGGGAAGTTAGAATATATTTCTATTTAAACATGTAGTGTATTCTCTCACATCACAGTTCAGTTTAGATTTTTTATGGAGAAAAAGATGCAGTACAGCTGAGAATTATTCAATTTAAGAAGTAATAGTTGCTCTAATCCATAGAGATAAATGGATTAGAATAATACAACCTATGGTACCTGTCTTCAGAAACTTAGACTCCTATTAAGAAGATAAAATGCTACAGATAAAATATATAAAACTGCAGGTTGGAAAACTGGTATAACAAAAAAATACTTTGAAAGAGATAAAAGAAGATAAGTGTGATTTGGTGCTAGAACTTTCCGCTGGGACTAACTTAACTAATTTTGAGAAAGGAATAAAGCAATGTCTCTCATTCCCTTTAAAGGACTGCTCTCGCTTAACTTAGAGGCCACTGAAAATGTTTTGTTAGCACTGTGCAAGATCCTATTCTCTCTTCCCCTCTTCCAATTTTCTTTCCCTTTCAATTTTGAGAGCTCTTCCCTCCGGCTTCTCCTATTAATAGCACTTGTCTTTGTCTTGAAGTGAGGAGTTACAGAGACCTGGTCTCTGATTTCTCGAGTTCCTCTTTGCCTTTTCTCTCTCAGGCTGCATTACATTGTTACAGTGCAAAAATGACTCTCCAATCCAAATTTAGCTGTTTTATTGCATACTCTGTAGCTAAGTGACTTTAGGCCAGACATTACCGCATCTCCCAGAAACACAGTTGGAGTTTGTGGAGTTGTGCAGGTTTGTTGTCTACTTTTCAATACAGTTTTACATGTTTCCAAACTTGTTTAGGATATTGAGTAATGGTCTCCTTGGTGCCTTGATGTTTATGAAGTGATGTCAGTGCTTGAAGGTAGAGGATTGCTGTGTTAGATCTTTCTGCTTCTTTGTAAAGCTGTGTGAAGGGGAGGGGGACCTGTGGCATGAATCTCTGGTGAACAAATGGATAGAATTCAGCAAAAGCAATCTGTGGAAATACTTCAGAGATACTTGTAGACACTTTTGTAATTAACTAAAATCCATCAGGTAACTTTAAATGGAAAGGACCAGAGGGACTTATATGAACAATAAGAAGACTGAGATTTTAAATTCCAGACATCGGAATGCTTTGCTTAATTAACATCATTCACAAATAAATTTAAAACTATACTTAGATAATTGATAGATATTAAGTTAAAATTTGATAGTGTAATAAATTTTGGAGCTGCGGTGTTCTTACTTTGTCATTCTCCCTTTGGCAAAGGCTTTTTAACTTTTTCTTATGCCTGCTGTCCTTTGGAGAGATGAGAAGAGTATGACCAGGGTCAATAGTATATGCAATGCCAGTGAATATTTCTGAAGCTCTGGTATTTTCTAGTTTTAGAAATGTAAAAATAGGTGGGAAGAAAGTGTGAGGAGAATGTAGAGTGACTCTGTAGTATAGTAACACAGCCATGAGTGTGGTAGGATCTTATTAAAGTTTCTGAAAATACATATAAGAAAACATCAGATTAGATTGATGGGAAAAGCAATCCATATTTTCTCAAATGAAGTCTTAATATTTAGCAAATGTTCTTCTCATTTGGCCTACTGATTGCAAGTCTATGAAAATAGTAATTCATTTTTCCGAAAATATAGGAAAATAATGTTTACTATAATAATTCAGTGTATGTTTTATCATGTTAAATATATATATACATATATATATATAGAGAGAGAGATTGATATCTCCATAGAATGCTTTGAAGACTATGAAAAAAAGATTTAGAGGGTAAGATCTACTCCAATATTTAAAAAATCTAAGGTTATACAGCTTAAGAAGTAAGAATCAAGGATTCCTTTTTGATTTAAATATATTAATGCAGTTTGGTAACACTGATTAGAAGATCTATGGGCAATTATTATCTTAATGTTAAAAGTCAGTTACTATTTATCAATATATGTAATTTATTAAGCAGACTAAAACAATGCAAAGACAGAAAAAATATGAAGAGTCCTAAGTGGCACAAAATTTAAAAAATACTAATGTATTTTATATACTAATGTGAATGTAATATGTATTTATCACTAGTTACTAAAATATTTGCAATTGAAATTTTTCAACATTGCTAGAGTTGAGTTCAGTCAGCTTTTGCCATTTGGTTTTATTTATTTGAGTTTGTAGTTTTAATTGATTTTTTTAGCATCATTTGATTTGAAATATTATCCTAAAAACCTATGATACTGTATCTGTATTAAAGACATGTTATGATTCCTATTATTGTTTTTTTTTAGTAGTACATTTCCTTGAAAACAAAACAAAACCTACAAATGAACTCTCAGTGACTTTTATTCATGAAGGAATTAATACAAAAATTTATTTTTTTGTGTTTTATTGTGACTTTGCAATGTTGGTAATATACCTATCTTACGATGATTTTTCAATTCCTATAGGTAGTTTCAGAGAAGCCAATGCAGTGCAAAACTGACACATTGTGAGAATATTCAACTTTGGAAAATGAGAGGCCTTGTTGGGCTCATAGCCCACCTTTTTTTTTTTTTTTTAACTTAAATTACTTCATTGCACTATGTTTGGAATTTTGTTCTTTAGTGTTTTTTTTTTTTTTTTTTTTTTTTTTTTTTTTTTCCATTAGTGGTGATTATTTACAGAGTTTGGGCTTTAATTTTGATTTTAACACACAAATTTAAAATGTCATAGATATTGTATCTGGTATCACTAGTTTAGTTATTTTTAGCTGTTTCTGACCATTCTTCATTAAAATTTTTTCGTTATTGAACAAACCCAAATTCAAAGTATATCTTGACTAACATTTGTGTACAAGTGTATTTATTTATACTTAGTAATATTAACTCTTCTGTTTGAGCATTTTCTTAATTGGATTCAGTCTTATCATTGAACCTATTTGTCCATCTATCTGCAATGTGTTGAATAGAAGATTAGACTCATTACAGTGACCCAGAGATAGGGGAGCCACATAATTATTGCCTAAATTAGGTCCTTTTTGTGAGTGAATGGGAAAGCTATTAAAAAGCATGCCAGATAACAAGCATAAACTGTGTTTGTGCTGAGGAAATGGGATGAATAATCACCCTACCAGGAAGACTGCAAGATCTTGCAATACCTTTTAAGTCGATAAGAAAAAAAAGTTAATTCATATTCACAGTGGTTTTAGAATTAAGTGTACTTTACTTTGTGTCTTTGGAAAGTTACTACCCTCTGGTGAACTTGAAGAGAATAGTTGAGTAACCAAAAGACCTCCTTTGTTGACGTGTTGGGTAACAACATGTCCTTTCCCTGTGCACTTTCTTTCATGAAGCCTGTTTGTATTTTTTTTTTTTAAGATTTTTTAAATTTATTTGACAGAGAGAAATGCAGCTAGAGAGGGAACACAAGAGAGGGAGTGAAAGAGGGAGAAGCAGGCTTCCTGCCAAGCAGGGAGCCCAATGTGGGGCTTGATCCTGGGTCTCCAGGGTCAAGCAGAAGCTTAATAACTGAGCCACCCAGGCACCCCAAAGCCTGTTTGTATGTTTTATTAAAGATATTGTAGGAGCTAAAACGTTAAACTTCCAGTAGAGCATTAATTCTTTTTTAAGGTAGAAGTCAAGATTTGGTTTTAAAATCCTAGAATACCTTTTACGAGGGCTGCTCTTGCCCTGTTTTCTTCCATTCTTGCTACTTGTCATCTTTACCACTGGGAATTGTCACCAAATGGTCATCCCCTTTGAGAGGCGCTGTCAACTTGTTCATTTGGGGCAGGTCACTCAACAACAGAACACAGAACACCTTGAGGGGAACCTTTTGTAAGTTGATTTACTTGTCTCAGTTGGTTTCTACTTCAGAGCATATAGAAATTCAGCTGGGACTGAGATGGAATTTTGGACTGAAAAAGAGTAATCTTTCCAAACAAGTATTTTGGACACTGGCAAGATATATTTGCCACATATGTCTTTGTTATTATAAGTGGTCTTAGCTCACTGATAGGAGCATTACATAAGGTTATTTTTTTTTTTTTAAAGTGCTTATTTGGGGTGAGAATTTTGGTGAGACCCTTTGAGCTCCAGGTATTTCACAAGTTTTTATCATAGGGAATTACAAAGGTCATTTTATTAAAATTTTCCGGGACAAAAAAACAGAAAAAGAATAAATAATGATTGAAGGTGTATAGCCATTGAGTTTCAAAATGTAGTTCTGCAAAGTCATAAGAGGATAAGGCTGGAATTTTGCCTTAGAAGAATAAAGCAGATCTAATTTACTATAGTACTCGAACCTGCATCAGTATTTTAGCAGAAATAAACCTGGGGAAACAATTAGTTATATTTGCTCAGTTAGAAGTAATGCACAAGGCCAGCAACACAGGGGAGGGTATTCTCAAAATTGCTACTATTATGTATATTATACTTCCTTTTGGCATTTGAGCTTCCAAATGTATTCCATCAACTCTGTGTGCAATGTTTCTCTTTTTGACAGGGGCATGTGGAGGGAGGGCTTTCTCTAATTCCTCCAGGCTTCAGTGACCCTCTAATTTGGCATCATTTTTTAAAAAGAACACATGAGAAGCTGAAACCCAGATGGGGAACTGCCTTGCCTTGCGTTCAGAAACTTGACCTACCCAGAACATATATTTTACAGATGAGGAAACAGACCCCTATAGAGCTGAGTTCACACAGGTGTTAATGCAGAACTGGGACTATAGCTCATGTCCCCTGGCTCTCAGATCCAGCTGCTTTCCACCACACAGCCCTGCGTCTTCAGCTGTCCCCATGCAGATTTATATTTCGTGCCTCTGAGTCTTATTCTTCCCTGGCAGACCCAACAGTCACTTGCCCCAGTGCCTACTGGGACCAGTGAGGTTAAGTCAGTACGTGGGCTGAGTGGAGAGTGACACAGACTGCTGGGGCTATGGCAAACCAACAGCACACGTCCTGCCTCACATAGAAGGCTCTAGGCCCTGACTGGAGGAGGACAGGCTTGATATGGTAAGAGCTTCCAACGTGTCAAGAAAAGCCAGAACACACACACACACACACACACACACACACACACACACACACACACACACACTCTCTCTCTCTCTCTCTCTCTCTCTCTCTTTTTAATTTTCTCAGGGAGGGCAGGCCAAAGAAAACTTAAATGCAGGTGGACATTTACTAGTTGCCTACCAAAGAGCAGCCTCCCTTCAGTTGCCATCTGCTCTCATCTTGTGAACTGTGGCAGGAAAAATAGGTTTTGTTGCTTAAAGTATGCAAGGCACAAGTTGTGCTTTCTCTTCTTTCATCCTCCCAACAGGCCAGAGAAGTACTGAAGATAAGGAAACTGAGGCTCTGCTTGTTTGAAATAATTTGCCTAAGTCCAACAGCTAAATGCAGAACTAGGGTAGAATCCTAGACCCTTCTGATCTGTAACTTTTCATCTTACCCTCACTCTCTTCAGCCTCTGTGATGGTCTAGCCATCACTGGTTGAAGTAAAGCTACTGGTGAATCTTTAGTAAGAGTTTGCCAAAGTCCATGGCAATTCAACTTTTAAATGCGTATTGAATTCTGCTGTGTGAAAGCATCATGTACTCTGAAGATGTGAGATAACATTGCATGAAGCTTGATAGAGCCAAGATTGTAAATAATAATTGCTTTAAATATGGAGTGTAATAATTTCTAGAATTTAAGCTGGATCTGTGGTATATTGATTTTTTTAAAAAAGATTTTATTTATCAGAGAGAGAGCGAGAGAGCACATACAAACGGAGGAGCAGCAGGCAGAGGCAGAGGGAGAAACAGGTTCCCAGCTGAGCAGGGAGCCCGATGTGGAACTCCATCCCAGAGCCCTGGATCATGACCCAAGTCGAAGGCAGATGCTTAACCTACTGATCCACCCTGGTTTCCCTCTGGTATATAGAATTAAAAAAAAAAAAAAAAGAATTTATTTATTTATTTGACAGAGAGCGCGAGCAAGAGAGAGAAAGAACAAGCACAAACGGGGGAACAGTAAGTATGGGAGAAGCAGGCTCCCCGCTGAGCAAGGAGACTGATATGGGACGCAATCCCGGGACTCTGGGATCATGACCTGAGCCAAAGGCAGCTGCTTAACCAACTGTGAGCTACCCAGGCACCCCAAGTGGCACAATGAATTTTTAACTGCTTATTTTTTTGGCTCCTAATTGTGTTGACATATATTTCTTCTTATTTTTCTTCTGGAAATAAAAATCAATAAATTATTTGTATACTTACTGTAGAGATTATATGAAGGCTTAAAAATACCCAACTTATTAGGGGACTGACACTTTTAGACAGTTATTTCTAAAAGTAGCATTGTTTCAATCGAATATATTATATATTTGGAATTGGAACTCTGACCCTAGGTGTCCACTTGATTTTTTTTACTACATCCTTTTAACTAAAATTATTAAAATTAATTATTTTGTTACTATTTTGTTCCTTCAGATTTGAATATAGGACCATCTTTGTCAATTTAGCAAAACTAAGATTTTCAATTTCTTAGATTTTTATTATTTTTCTCTGTCTCTCTCTCTACTGTGTAGCCATGCATTCTTTCACAAGGTACACCCCAACCCATTGCACAGCCATACTTGATTCCAGCTACAATCACAACTGTTGGTCTGTCCTAACATCTGTTTCTGCTACATGTGGAGGTGATCAGTTATGTCAAGTGAGAGGCAGTAGAGCTCTCTAAGGAAAGGACACCACAGTGGATGCTCTTGTTTTTTTTGTCTTGATCCCCAGTACAGGCATCCCTCAACTGCTGTGATGTTGGTGCTTAAAGGCTCAAAGCTTCCCTGGTTTTCAAAGAATTGCCCTTGGCAGGACCAGGAGCTCCCTTGCCTGGTAGGTCTCCTCAAGGTGGGAACAAAACTGTGGAATAGTTCATCTCTGTCTAAGAGGCTGAGAGTTAACTAAGGTGAGAGCATATTTTTTGCTTAGCTCCTTCTCTGCCTTATTCTGCTTTTTTTTTTTTTTTTAAGTTTTTATTTATTTATTTGACAGAGAGAGAGAGATCACAAGTAGGCAGAGAGGCAGGCAGAGACAAAGGAGGAAGCAGGCTCCCTGCCGAGCAGAGAGGCTAATGCGGCCTGGACCCCAGGACCCTGAGATCATGACCTGAGCTGGAGGCAGAGGCTTTAACCCACTGAGCCACCCAGGTGTCCTGCCTTATTCTGCTTCTATCCTTTGCATAGAATCCCGATCCGGGTGTTGAGCTTGTCTTTGAAGGAATCCAGGCAAAGATGGACACTGGAGTACCCATCAGTGTTGTTGAAATACACTGTAATTTACTAGAAAATTAGCCTACAAGTCAGAAGGCCCTTTAATTTCTTGTTTGCTCTGGTTCCTGGCAGTATTCAAAACCAGAAACTATAGAAGACTTTGGAGTTTTTGAATAGAACAACTATGAGAACATACAGCTAAGAATATAGGATATTCTCCCCAGAAGTCTCTAATGTAGACACAGATTCACTATTAAGAGGAAAAGAGAGAAGAGGTTAAGTTGAAAACACCATAGTGATTTTAAGAGTCCTGCTGGGGATTGTAATAACCCTTTGTATTGAAGGTTAATGGTGATAACAGGATCCACTGAGATTTTGGAGACTGACTCTCAACTCTGAACTTTAAAAAACTAATTTAAAATGCAGGACACTTTCTATTCTCCATGGGCTGAAAAAATTATTTTTTCAGTATGTAGTTTTTCATGTTAATATCTTCTTCATAAAGAGTAAATTGTTAGAATTTTAATAAAGCCTCTCTTTCTCTCCCTTCTCCCTTATCTTCATTTGGTCTCTCTCATGCTCCCTTCCTCCCTCCCTCATACACATATGAGGATGCTTTTGCTCTCGCTCGCTTACCTTTCTTCAGAGTGGTTTTCATCCAGACTTTTTTTACTGAAAGAAACATTAGCATTTACTTTAAAAATGATTATTTAGAGGTGCCTGGGTGGCTCAGTTGTTAAGCGTCTGCCTTCAGCTCAGGTCATGATCCTGGAGTCCTGGGATCCAGCCCCACATCAGGCTCCCTGCTGGGTGGGAAGCCTGCTTTTCCCTCTCTCACTCCCCTTGCTTGTGTTCCCTTTCTAGCTGTGTTTCTCTCTTTCAAATAAATAAATAACTAAATGAATGAATGAATGAATGAATGAATGAATGAATGAATAAACTAACTAACTAACTAACTAAAAATGATTATTTAAAGCTCCTGGCCATTTGTAGGGTACCAATATATAACAACTGAGGTTTTTGGGTTTTAATTCTTTGATAGAAAAGGTATTTTCTAAACATGGTTTTACATGTAACTTAGAATCTGGAAATCAAATATGAAAACTATACTTTAATAAAATGCTTAAATATTATCTTTTTTCATATGAAACTGCTCAGCTAAGGATATGACATCTTTGTAGATGATCTGGAAAAATTGAATATGATTTAGAATGTAACATTAAATTAATCCAAAAACAAATTACTGGAAGGAATTTGGTAATTTTTTTCCTGAGGAAAAAAATGTACATTTTTGACATTTATTTTCAGTTTGATAGTCATTAAGTTGAATTACACAATTTGTAACTGCCAGTTTTCTCATTCACCATGCCAAGACCAACTTCAATGATAAAATTAAATAGAAAATTATGTTTGCTTTATCATAATTTTACTCATTTTGTTTTCCCTTGTACTCTGTGATGTATAAAAATGGACAGGAACTTTAAAAATATATGTGACTATTCCTGGGGTGCCTGAGTTGGTTAAGCATCTGCCTTCAGCTCAGGTCATGATCTCAGGGTCCGGGATAGAGCCCCCTGTGGGGTTCCCTGCTCAGCTGGGAGTCTGCTTCTCCCTGTGCCTCTGTTTCTGCCCCCTGCTAGTGCTCTCTCTCTTTCTCTCTCCTTCACTCTCTCAAATAAATAAAATCTTAGAAAAATATGACTATTTCTTTCCAGAGTCTGTGTTTTTTATGGGGTATTTTGGAAAATTTATGAGGATCTCAGTACCTTTCTTCACATTTCCCCCCCGATGTTTCTATTAGTGGTACAAAGATGGAGGGGAGAATCATTACTTTATAAGGCTACACAGTTGCACCAGGTACCCAAATTATCACAAAGGAGCATATACCTCAAAATCTTTCTGAAAAAGTGTTTTATTTTATTTATTTATTTATTTATTTATTTATTTATTTGACAGAGAGAAACACAGCCAGAGAGGGAACACAAGCAGTGGAAGTGAGAGGGAGAAGCAGGCTCCCTGGGACTCGATCCCAGGTCTCCGGGATCATGACCTGAGCCGAAGGCAGTTGCTTAACCAACTGAGCCACCCAGGTGCCCCTGAAAAGGTGTTTTAAATGCAGCTTCTATGGTGACTCAAGAAATTTGTTTCATGTCCCATTTTTAGTCATTTATCCAAAGAGATAATGAGTATCTCTTCAGATCAAGTATTTCTATCAGAGTTCAGGTATAAACTTCTACCATATTTTCACCATTCTGGATTTTGGAGTTTATTAGAGTAACTGAACTAACTTCCATGAATATAGTGAGTCAATCATCAAAAATGAAAAAGGTAAAACTTAAATTTTACTCTTGATTTAGATTAAATCTTAAGATAACTCCCATAACTTTTTATTTTTTTTAACATTTTTAAAGTATTTTATTTATTTATTTGAGACAGAGAGAAAGAAAGAGAGCATGAATACGGTAGGGGGAGAGGCAGAGGGAAAGGGAGAAGCAGACTTCCTGCTGAGCCAGGAGCCCAATGTGGGGCTAGATTCCTGAATGCTGGGATCATGACCTGAGCTGAAGGCAGATGCTTAATCATCTGAGCCACTCAGGCGCCCCTAGATAACTCCCATAACTCTTTTTATCTTATATTAATGCAGGTATCTTAGAGAAGTGACATAACAAAACAGTGATACATCTACAAATGTATTTCTTATTTTGTATGTGGTTGTGCTGTGATATGACAAAAGATCTTAAGAACTCTTTCTAGTTTGGGTTATCTAGAGAGCTGAGAAGCCATGACTTTGTGAAAGTCATTTTCCCTTTCTGGGGCCTCAATTTCTTCATCAGTCTCAACACTTTGTGGGCTTGATAGAGATCTCCGTATACTTCAGCTTATTTGAAAAACTAAGAATCCATCTTGGCATTGCACAAAGAACAGTTTTGTGTGATTCCCAGTGGTGTGGGCACCAGTAATGTCTGGGTTAATGACTCCTCTGGGAGTAGAGCTTCTTCATTATGAAGTCAGAATGTTCTAAAACCTCTTTATACATTTTCTATTAAAGATGCAGCATTCACAGCTATGCAAGACAAAAATACCTTCAGCTATGTTTGCAATTTAGGTTTGAAGGTAAGTAGGGCAGACAGTGGAATAAATGGGAATTCATAAAAAGTCTCCTCTTTCTGTTCCCTTATGCAGTCCTTTCTGTTCCCTATTAAAATAAAATATTTAATGAATGCTCCCACAGTGAATTCTATCACTCCTACTGACGTGGGAAAGCATTTAGTGTGAGACAGTTAGGTAGGTAAGTTGATTGTATTTCATTACTGTGAGTTCCAGTCAAAATACTGCTTCAGTCAACACTTAAAGGAAGAAAGTCTTAAAAAAAAAAAAAAAGAAGTTGTTGGGAGGAGTATTTATGTTTGCTTTTCTGGTAAAGTTTCCTGATTTAGTAAGTGGAGCAATATTTTGGGTCATTGGGTCTAAGTAGTGATGATGAAATAATCTTAAGTCTATTTGATGGTCTATAAAGGAAGGGAATCATTTAATAACCCTGGAATAATAAGGTGGTGTGATGGCCTGAAGGGAGATCTCTGATTTCTTGCTCCAAATGGATTCTTTCTTCTCTGGGGGATTCAAACCCATGCTGTCCTTGCTCTAAATCCAAATGCCCCCATTCCACTTGTGAGTGGGTTCAGGTGTCAATTACCACTCTCCAAGAATTTTTTTTCTTAACCAGCTGCTTGCAGTTTAACAATGAACCCAAACATCATCATAAAATGTTCTTTAACTCCATTTCTTCTGTGTCCTGAAGCAACATTTCCCAAATGTAGATTTAACTTTGAAACAATGTTTCCTAAAGTGTGATCCCTAGAAAATAGGAACTGTTTCTCTAAACAGTTGCTTTCTCTTCCTCCCCCCTCAGCTTCAAAATGAATTTCAAATAAGAAACTTTTGAAAGTAATACTATCAACCAATCTAATTCTTTAGTACTAAGCCACCCAAGTCAGTATTTTTTGTTGCAAATATATTTTTAGGTATTAAATTATACTTCTCACTAGGTCCTCATTCTTACCTCCTTTAAGAAATTACAGAAGTTTACTTATAAGGACTTCTGTCTTAGGCAAGCAGCCTCTTTTCAAAGGGATAGTCATGATTTACTCAGTTATTCTTTACTCGGTTTTCAAGTAAACCCTACACACACACACACACACACACACACACACACACACACACACACACACACATAGATACTTGACTGCTTTCCTGTAAATGAAAAGGAAATATAATTCTTAAAGACTGAATGGCTGAAAAGACATTTGAAAATGAAATGATCATGCTGCATATTGATTATGACACATAAAGCTCTTCCAAAGTGAGCTACTGCAGTTGGAGTTCATTTCCTAGGCCTTTCTCCATGTTTATATACCTGCTCTTGGACCGATATATAATTTTCTCTGTAAATATGCATATTGAAAAATATCTTAATTCTGTTTTGTAGCATAAGGATTAAATCGGGTTTTCCCATGTATGTTATAGTTTGCAAAGTTTAAGGCTCATTAATGTATATGGAGTCTGGTCTGAGGTGACCACTTCTTCAGGTTAGTCAATTAACAAATAAATGGTGTGCTGCTGGAAGAAAGGGGAAGGGATCCTCTTCTTGTTAAATGTAAATATTGGGGGCTGGCTAGCCTGTGATTTATTTGGAGTGAAAAAAGGGCTTTGTTTTTTCAGACACTGTCACCAGTGACACATAAGCCAAACAGAAAGGAGATTGTATAGCCTTAGTTCTGGAAATCTGGTGGGGCATGGCCTTCTCTCTGGTACTTTATCAGTTCTGGGACAGGGACTTCAGGGTTATGTTGAGTAACACATTCACTATCTCAGTCTTTCTCCTCATTAGGGGAAAAAAATTCTGCCATAATGTGATCCATGATTAGAGTTAATGCAGACTCTAACGTCTCCCAGATGTTTTAACGTCACTCACGTCACTTGCAGAGTTTATAAATGTGATTTGCCTACTGGTTTATTCTTTTTTGGAGCAAACATTATCTTTCTGCTTCAGGAAAAAAAACCTAAATCAGAGACTCAATGAGTTACTTAACATAATTTACAGTATGTTTAGAAACAGTGCTAAAATGCAGAGTATGTAATCAATGGCACATTCTCATAAAGAATGTATTTGCACTCTGTAATAGAAATATGATCATGCCAAAATGACCAGATGTCTCTTCTTAATGGTATCGCTTTGTTTCTCCTGTGCCTCAACTCCAGCTTCTCATGACCATAAAATATTTTCCTTTTCCAGTACAGGGATAGAAATAGAATAATCCCAACCTGAGAGAGTGTATCTTTGTGGTATTGAGTTAATAGTTTAATTCTCAAAATTGTTGTCTTTATCATGCTATTTTTAGGAGCACTTTGTCATGGCTCTCCTTTTTTGTTTTATTTCACATGCCTGCATTGTTGCAGTGTTGTAGACGTGTGTGTGTGTGTGTGTGTGTGTGTGTGTTTGTGTGTGTGTTTATGATACGACTGAAACATCGTCTTGGGCCTTTTTTGAGTGTGTTCTAACCTCAGGCAAACAAACTTTATATGTAATAAGCGTGACTCCAACAGAAGGTCATAGAGGGCTTAGAAACCCTCTAATTCATAAGCTGAAACATAAAGGAACAACTTTCAAAGAGGTAAGCATTATATTTGGAGGAAGCAAGAATTGTCCGAGTTAGATATAAGGAAGAAGATAATAAATAGGACCTTGCATTTGGATAACACTTCATATTTTTATCATTGACAGTTGCTTATATCTAGCTCTCCAGTGTATAAAGATATTTATATGTTATTGAATTTAACCTTCATAATTAGTCTTTGAGTAAGGAGAAGTGGCTCTTATCTCCCAATTTGCAGAAGAGAAAGCTGAGCAGTGAGTGACTGAGCTGTGACTGTATCTCTCCCTGCCCCCTTACGCTCTTGGGTGACTTCATGCTGCCTCCACACCTCCACCCTGGGCACTTCAGTTCTCTTTTCATAGCACTCTTCATGTGTATGTTCCACGGGGAACACAGTAACTTGGCATGCACTGTATGTCCTTCTGGGCATACAGGGAGTGTCATTCCAAGAAGAGATTTTTAAAATGCATGGCTGAAATGAAGCCTTCTGTTGCTTGGCTCTCCAAGATGGTAAACACCAGATGCAGACACTGAAGTAGCAACGATTAGCCAGGCTGATGAGCATGTTACTTTGATTACAGGGGCATAGGACTTAGACATAGTACTTGGGAAGGTTTTAGGAGCAGGGATGGATTCTGCAAATCCAATACTCCCTGCACTCCAAGGGCCCACATGCCTACTCTGAACAGGGTAGCTGACCACCACCAGGGATTCATACATGTTTGTCTCCAAACTTTCACTACCCACGAGCCAGTGGTCTTGGAAAAAATGGCATTTGATCTCCATAATCTGAAATATTGGCCCAAGTTCCAGCAGTCTCACTAAAACTGAGGGCCATGTGTGTCTTTACCCTTTATCACATACTCAGCACTCAGTATGTTTTGGTTGAATGAATGGAGGATATTCCAAACTATAGGACATTCTAATCCTCTTAGTATTTATTTTCATTTGCTTCACATTTAAAACATCCAGTCCAGGATTCACATTTGAGAATTTTCTGTGAGGAGCTCTGTTTTGGGGTCTATTTAAGAGGTCATATTTTAGTCAAGTATCAAATATGTCTCATTTTAATTATATTTTTATTTTAATTCTAAATTTAAAGGACTGTAACAGAATTACTTTTATAAGGATTAGGTTTGAAAATACAAGTAAATGTTACCACTATAGTACTGAAAGAAAATAAGGAAGACTTTTCCACATGGGTGAGCCAGCAAAAGCATATGTATAGTTACAGTTACCTCATTTTTTACTGGAGTTGTCCTATGTAGACACAGTTTACAAATTGTAATATAAAATGTAACATGTGCATACACATATGTACTTCTAGAATTAATATGGACACATGCACAAAATCACATTATTTACAGATTGTTTGGTTAATGTTTAGAAAAATTTTGCAACATCTATATATACTGTTTTGACTGCCAAGTTTTACTTGGCTGAAGTCACCATATAGCTGTAGAATAGGAAAATGGGATCTTTAAAAGCAGGAATTGCTGAAATTGATTTTTTTGAGTGAAAATTGACCTTCATTTTGAGGTACAGTGTTTAAAAAAAAATCCTAATAGATGTGTTAGGTGTTTTTTTTTTCCCCCCTTAGATCTATGTCAAACATCTGTTGACTATTGGCTATGCATAGTAGATGATTAGAGCTACTTAACTGCATTATTCATGCTTAACATTCATTTATTCCTCTATCATAGAGGACAATTGTAGATGCTTTCAATTATCCCTTTAATTTGGCTAACAAAAACTTTGGCTTACCAAGGAAAACCTAAGACACTAAGCACAAATATCTTATTGTAAGAGGCAAGCTACAGAATACTCTTAGAATTCTCTCATTAGGATTTTGTTCAGAATATAATTCTGTCCAGTTTCTATTCTGTCAGTATCATCTACCAAATATTTAAATTTGGGCAGGACCCTTAACTTCTGAGTCTCGGTTTATGCATCTGTAAAATAGAAACAATAACACCTCAGCCTAAGAACATTTTGATAATTTACTGAGACTCTGTATGTGTTCTATGAATGCTCTATGATTAGGGATTGAATTACAGTTAGTAAATTAATTGCATGTATACTAGAGTCTATATTGCATAAAAAAGTGAGATAGTTTTATGCTATTTTTAAATCATTGTTAGTTTTCCATTTTACTTATGTAAAGCAATGGGCTTCTTTCTTGTTATCTATATATTATAAACTATCTTTAGTCTTTCTACGCAAATTGAAAGAATACCTCAAGAAGTTATTAAAACCACACAGTTTACCTGTATGAACTGCTTGTTTCAGAAATAAGAAATGAGATACATTTAAGATAGTGTATTCTTAAAATGGGGAGATATCAATGAGTAAATCAACATTCATATATTTATTCATTTTATAAATATTTATTAAATCCTTACTGTTTGTGTGGCACTTTTTTAAAATACATTTTTAAAAGATTTTATTTATTTATTTATTTGAGAGAGAGTGAGAGTGAGAGAACGAAAGAGAGAGAGAGAGAGAGAGCGCACAGAGAGAAGAGAGAGAGAGAGAGAGAGAGAGAGAGAGCGCGCGCACAAGTAGGGGGAGCAGCAGAGGGAGAAGCAGACTCCTGGCTGCGCAGGGAGCCCCATGTGGGGCTCCATCCCAGGACCCTGGGATCAGGACCTGAGCCAAAGGCAGATGCTTAAGGCACTGAGCCACCCAGACATCCAATCTGGCATCTTTATTCTATATAAGATGTAGTGTTAGTAAAACTGATGCATGGTTATTGTCCTCCTGGAACGCACAGGCTAGTGTAAGAGATAAACAGAGAAGAATGATACAGAAAACTATTTAATTGCAATTGTGGTGAGTGCCTTGAAGGAAAGTTACAGTTAATTATAGAAACTTATGACAACTTGTGGAGATTCTCAAGGAAGGCTTCTTGGAGGAGGTTATTCAACACCTAGAAGACTCTCTAAGAATTAACCTAGCATAAAAATAATTCCCATCCAATGCAAGAGCCAATAGAACTAAAACTTTTGGAAATTGGTGAAAGCATACTAAGGTCACACATATTTGTTTAAGTGTTTGGGCTTAATTTCTGTTTTTACTTAATTAGGAATACAAATTTTTTCTCTTCTCCTAATATAAATTCCCTTTAGATAGAAATTCATATTTTGTTAGCTGAATTACTTCTTAGCTAATCAAACTTATCTGTAACAGATTCGATCTTGAGTTATTATATAATATCTATAATTTTTGAACAATTATATAAATACTATCCTGTGGAAGAGACCACGGAAAAAAGAGGGAGAAAGTGTGGAGCCTGCCAGAACTGGTTGCTCTCAGAAGGCTGCTTTGAGAAGCAGGGAGGAACAAGTTAAGTGGTTTGTCATGATGACTGGCAATACATGAGCATCCAAGAAAAACATATTAGGCTTGAATTTTCAAACTCCCAGAATATTCCAAAGGGATTTGCTAAGCCATTCTAAAACTGCTGCCTTAGTACCCCCCAGCCAACATTGCCTGTTCCTGTCTTAAATTTGGTGTGATCTAATATATTCTGTTATAAAAATAAAGTATTTTAGGAGATGTACCTTTTCGTTCTTTTGGTTCATGTGTCTCGATAATATAAAGTTTGAACTTTGTGAGGAAATTAACATGAATTACTATTAAAATTCAACATAATTTGTCTACTCGTGAGGGAAAGGAAAACTGGGGTTGATACTTAGTTCTGGCAGATCTCTCAATATCTAAAGCTGACTGTATCCTGAGATGGTGTACTGGCAAGGGGAGTTTATGAGAGAAAACTGCCCCTCCCGACTCTGTGGGATCATAATGTATTTGTTGCACTGACCATTGCCTTCTTAGCACGTTATGAATGTAGGCACCACTTAGCACACCAGACCTGTGTGCGCTTGGCATTCTGAACCTTAATCTGACTAATGCCCCCATTGCAAGATGTAAATAGGTTACAGAGAAAAATTCAATATTTTCACCCTTCTCCCACCAGAGGCAGCCCACATTAGTTGTCTCCTGCCATATAATTGCATTACATGCCGGGATGTGATCCATGGCTAATGGTAGTTGCAGTCAACTGTCACTTTGCTTTTAGTCTCGGTCATTCAGCGTGATTTACATAGTTAGCACCCTGACAAGAACTAGGTTTGTCAAACCACTTGTGGAGAAATGGTGCTAACCTCTATCGAGAAAATAGTTTGTTGTTCTTACTTCTTTTTTCTTTTTTTCTGGAGACACCTTTGCTGAGGGTAAAGAACATACACACGCAGTATCTGTAAGGTAAATTAATTTGTCAAGGATTTTTAGGTCCTTAAAAATATTGACTATATTACTGGGTTAGCACTTCTGAGAAATGACTATTACCTGAAAAATGGCTTTTTGCTTGGATTTCTTACCAATTAACCTAATTTTAAAAAGCAAAAATTACTTTTAGGTAGTAGTAGCAAATCCCTGAGCTTGTAGGCATGAAAAAAAATTGAAAGTCTAATTTATGGTCATTAACAAAACAAATATAATTCAGGTAGAGAACCTTTGGACCATATTCAAGTGTAAAAATGGTCAGTTTTATATATTATTGTTATATGTCAGCAGGTATCAATATAATTGTACTTATCAGTTATTTCTATGAAAGTTTTCATCCAGGGATGATTTGAATGCCCACGGATTTTGTGCACGTGAGATGAAGCTCTCTCATTGCTTTATTTTATACATGAACTCTTTTCAGAACCATGCCCAGTTTCCTTTATTCTATGATTTTGCAAGGAGAGGATAAGATGGTTGCTATCTGGGAGAAATTTTCCATGCTTGTTTGAAAATAGTCCATCCAGTTTCTCTGTTTATATCCTAATGTGTAAGTAGAGGAAGAACTGCTTGACCCTAATCCATCCTTTATACCTCTTTTTCTTGTGCATGGGAAAGGCAAAAGTAATGATTTTTTTCATATTCTTAACTTTTTTTCATATTTTTCATGTGTTCCCTTGTCAAGTTCCTTATCTCTCTGCTTAAAACCTTTAAATGGTCCCTTATCGCCAACTGTATTATGTCACAGTTCCCTGTGAGCATAAGGTACATGCTAAGCCCTTCACATTGGGGCCCTGTCTCCTTTTCTAGCCCCCTTTTTTTTGATATTAAATATTCATTTGCCTTTTGCAAAGAAAAATGCACAGCAGATATAAAAAATTTAGAGTACAAAGCAAAACCCCAGCAGCGCCCAGTCCTTGCAACTAAAAGCATGTAACCTCCTCATTCTGAAGTCACAATTCTAAAATTCAGTAAATGCTCTGTCAGAATTGACAAGATCCACACCTTCTTGAGTTTCATTTGCAAAGAGAGGGGGATTAGTTAATTTAGCAGGTATTTGAAAAGGCTGTAGGTAATGCCTGGGGCCAACGTTGCATCACATGATCTCTATCTAAGGTTCTTTTCAGCTCTGAAAAATCTTCTAATTCCTACAGTCCTACTTAGTAGATATTTTTTGGGTTCTGACTGGAAAGTTTGTCCAGCCCCATTTTTATTTCCGTATTCCACCCGTGTTGCCATCCTTTTCAACCACTTGGTGCCCAGTACCTGTCATGCTGCTTTCCAATTGTCTAAAAGGTACTTTTCACTCATTCTTCACGTTTCTTCCAAAACAAGATGATCCTGACAAAAGCAATCTTTTCCCCCTCACGTCTTCTTCCAGTCACTGTCCAGGATGTCACCCACCTCTCCAGCTCCTTGGAAGAAAACTTCCACCTCTGCACTTCCATGGTCTTGGTACCTATTTTCCAGTTCCATCAATTTTCCTGTTGCATGGTGTCTGAATCCTGATGGTTTTCTTCTACATGTGAGAGGAAACCCTGCAAAGAAAGGAACACTTGGCCCAACTTTGCAGCTTAGCATCTAGGGGAACAGTGCAGTTTCTGTCTTTAGAATGTGGACATGAGAACAGATCATGTTTTTTTCTCTTATGTAATTTAATTAAGTTGAACATTTAACACTCACAACATTTAGTTCTCTGTGCCTTATTTTTGGTGTGTGGAAGAGAAGCAGTTTCCCTTTTCCTTACTCATTTGGGGGGCAGTGCTAGGTATGTCTAGCTTGCCACCACAAGTGTTGAGGTTAGGAAACATTTTGACCCTGAGATGAACAAAGATGAAAAGCAACATTGTGTTAGAGAAAACACATGCATGCAAATGCAATTAAAAATTAGTGAGTATTGCTTAACTCTATTTTGTAGCATTTGGGTTTGGCTCCTGCCAAGAAACTTGTAACTCCTGCTAATTTGACGAGGTCAGCAGTGGCACTATCTGTCTTGCAATTATCAAAGGTTGTAAGGGTTTCCTCTTGGGGTGAATCACAAAATCATTAACTTCTGTACCACTGAAAGAGCTTCCCAGCTATTCTTTCTGTCTTTCTGGATCAATATCCCGAGGGTATCAGTGTCCTTTTGTATTCAACAGAAATTATGAAATCATTCAGCTTGTTTCTCGGGGCATTGGCTAATGGGGACCTGGAGAAGACTTTAATTGTCTCTGAAACTGCATGACCACTTTTCTCTCTGTATAACAATGTGGGGCCATCTAATAAAAGAAGGGAGAAACCGAGTTAGGAAAATGCTGAGTCAAATTTTGGACAGCATTGTAGGGCATTCTACAAGATGTAGAGTCTATTTTTAATATTCTTCATAGCCAGAGCTGTTCTCTGATCTTCAGTATTGGAGTTATTTAAGTTACTCTCCTACAACTTGTCTGGTAAAGTCTGGATATCTGATTTTGCTATAACATACTGTATTTATGATAAAACTCTTAAATTATGAAGGAAAAATATATATAAATGATTTTTCAAATATATATACATATGTGTAGATGGAAAAAGAGAGACCCAAGGGTAGAGAGAGAGAGAGTACCATATTTAGTTGCTTTAATTCCGCATTCTATGTCTGGCATACAGTAAGCACTGGAAAAAATAGTTACTGAATGAAAGAGTGAAGGAAGGAGAGTAAGAATGGACATTGGCTATAACTAGTTACTTCAAGGAACTATCCATTTACTTTTTTGTAACTGAGATCAGAGTGTTGCTTGCCCTCTAGTGGTCTCTTTCAGTGCAATAGAAAAATTCAAATTTCAACCTAGCTTTTAAGAGATGAATATTTACTTGATAATATAAAGTACTATAAATGGATGACGGGGGGTTTTAATTTTTAATATGTATATGTCTAATAGAGTTTTCTTTTGTCCATGCTAAAACTGTTGCAGTGAAACATATCTCGGAGAATTTGGGAAACCAAATATAAAAGAACTTTACCCTTTAGAAAGAGGCAGGTATTTTATGTGTGAAAGTGCTATCTTAAACCTGATAATACTATAAAAATATAATTGGCAGGAATAGTCCAATTTGATGTACCTTAAATATAGGTAAGTTTAAATGGTCTTCCAAGAATCAAATATTTCACAGGTGGAAAACCAAATCTGTCTGACAGAGCATAGTAATTATAGACATTAAATGCAAACCAACTCTTCTTTGGAATATTCTGATTACAGCTACTTAGAAAACAGTGGACAATTTAGGTACTAGTGTGGCTGATTAATATTTACCTAGTTTTTTTTTTTTTTATCTTATTGCTTCTGTTGTTCATGTTTGGTTACTATTATGCAAATAATTATTTGAGAAAAAATGGCCTATACTCTAGTAACCTAAATGAGAATGAAAATAAATGAACATTGATCAAAACTTACATTCTGAGGAACGTTTTTTTTTTTTTTCTTAACAACTATCTAATTGTCTTATAATAGTCTTTAGCCTACCTGATTGCAATTATTTTTTAATTAAATTAATAACAGGTTACATACATTTTTAGTTATTATATAAGACTGGATGCCAATATTCAAACTTTTATTAAATCTCTTATTTGTATCTGATTTTTCAGCATCTTCTTTCCTTTCTTTGCTTCAGTTTATAGTTTATGTAATAAAAAAAGATGGACTTTTTTTAGCTGCAAGGCAAGGCCTAGAAATTGGGAGTTGGAGACTGAACTGTCTGGAAAAGAGCACAGAATTATAGATGAAAAGTCTGTAAAAAATCATTCCATGGATAAGGAAGCTTAAAATAAAACTTTAATCAACATTGGATTATACTTCTTTGACTAACTGCCATCAGATACAACACTATAATTACACTGAAAAATGTGGGTAGATATTTTTATGATTACTTAAAAAAAGCTTTTAAAAAATCTGTCTCTGGGTTTCAACGTTTTTAATTGAGGTAGTGTCATTAAGTCTAAAGTAAAACTTAATTTGATGTTATTAAACATTTTTATTGTTATTCCAGCAGTATCATATGTAGATTCTTTCAGTTGATTGAAAATCAAGTTTTCTACACTCTCAATTCTCCAGGATTTACTTGATCTCACTTTTGAAATTTAGAACAATAATAAGATATCATGGAATGGATATAACACAATTTAAAAATTAAAAGATTTTCAGTTCTTTTTCTGACTCTGAAATAGTAACACAGATTTCTAATAGTTTCTAGAAGGAAAAAAAATGGTTCATTTTCAAGTAAATTTAAGACACTGTTTAAAAAACTTGTTTATCACAGGACTTCTCAGAGCCCATTAACTATTAATGTGCATTTGTAACCCCCAAGTTGGGTTATAACACAATGTTCTGTCCAAGTTTGAGGAACTATTTTTTAAGAAACTTTGGGTAGCAAAAAATCCTGTCTGGTCCGTCCTCTTAACAGAACATTGAAGAATGAGTAGCACAGTAAAGGTAGAGGGAAAAGGAAACACAGTAATGGAAGAGAGGAACAGCATGAGTCAGTCACAGAAAGAAAGAAAACATCATTTCAAAGTGTGTTTTATTGGTTCATCTTGACTGGACTGGAGAATTCATATCGGCAAATATTGTCCATTTGACCTGGGCCATTAATATAGGGCCAGACAGGACAGAAACCAATTGCCATAGTTAAAAGATTTGGACTTTTTCACACAGTGTATAGGGAACTGTTAAAAGCTTTTAATGAGAAAGACGATAATGGCACCAGTAGCAGGGGCCATCATTTCTAGATCACACATCTTAGGGACTTTTCTAAGTGGGTTACTTGTGTTAACCCATTTATTTCTCTCAACAACCCTGTGTGGTAGGGAAGAAATAAAGCAACAAAATGTCAAGTAACTTTTACAAGATTGGTAACCTGGTGAAAGTTGGAGCTGGAATGCATAATTTGCAAGTGTGATTCCAGAACCTTTGCCCTTAAACTCTGTTCTGTAGTAAAGGACAGCATTGTATGGGGACATTAACCAGGAATCATTTGAAGGGTGGATCCAAGGAGGAGACTGAAAGGAAGATTTATTGGTCAGGAGGTTCTAGGAGTGAACCACGTGTGAGGTCCTAACATCTTTAACTAATGTGATGGTAGTAGGAATGGACAGGAAGGGGTGATATGATATTCAGAGGATCTAAGAAGGAAACATTAATGCTAAATATTTTGACTGAATTGATGGTTTCATATCGATCTAGGGAAGTGAAGGAGTCCCTGTATCAGTTACAGCTGGTTGTGGCATTTTGAACCAGAGAATGGGAAAGTTTTTGATACCATTGACAAAACTGAATAACTCATACAGAAGAAACAGCCACAGGGGCACACGATGAGCCTGAATCGTGAAGGCTTTTAGCTGGGAATGATGTCAGCATTCTAGAATTATGTGATTGCCTGTTAGGAGGGGAAAATGGTCATATAGAGAGAATTGGAGTCATCAGCACCATCATGAGGATTGAGATCTGGAGAAGGTATGAGGTTTTAAGCCCCAAGTATGAGAAAAGAAATGCTGAGGTTAGAGGAAGGGGTTGTGGAAATGCTCAGTATTGCACATCCGTGAAAGAAAAAAAAAATCAGAGAAGGAAATTAAGAATTTGTAGAAAATGGAAACTCTAATGTGACGGAGGCCACATAGACATTTGATGAACCCCAACACTACTAAAGAAGAACAAAATAAATTAAAAATAAATAAATAATAGCTATTATTTATTTAATATAATACAATATATTCTTATATTTAATATAATATTTATATATAATATAATAATAATATAATAATAATAATAACTAAATAAATAAATAAAAAGAAATAACCAGAACGAGAGAGGAAGGCTTAAATCATTTCATTTAGCTGTTCTATTTGGCTGTCATTAGGAAGCTCTCACTCATTCCAGAGTTACCAGCTGTTCTTTATCTATCTTCATTATCTATGGGTGTATCATTAGCTCATTTTCTTTTGTCAGCTTAAATAGATAATCATTTCCTTTGTATCTGTCAATCAGTTTGCTCAGTATGACATTATATGGAAGAAGTGAAAATGATTATCCTCCAATATTTTTTGATATGTTTGATAATTTCAAATTCATGAGAGTAAAAACTTAAAAATGCATCTCATTTATTATGTCATCAAATATTTATTAAGTTCCTAACCTGAACCTCAAAATAAAATTATAATAATGCTCAGTCAACTCAGAGTGCAGTTTCTAATAATCTAGTGTATATGTATGTTTTGTGTATACATTTACCATTTCTTGTTTAAGTCACTCATAGTATATCTTGCTTGTATTACATTTAATAATATACTTGCCCTCAAAGAGTGAAAACAATAGAAAACTATAATTATGGAAGAAAAATCATATGTATCTTGGATATCATTGTTGCCATGTACATAAGAAAGCATTTTATTCAGTTTGATTCTTCTCATTAATGTAGTACAGTTACTTTAAAAACTCAGATTGGTGGTGTGGTTTTTGATTAATTTTTCCTAGATTTACCATCTATCTAGGATGAATACATAGTCATTTTGCTAGGTCTTCTTTCCTTCCTGTGACAATTAGCCTTACTCAACATGCTGGCTTTTTTTTTTTAGTCTAAAATAACACATAATATATTATTACATCAAAGACCATTCAAAATAGTAACTTTAAAATGTATAAATGACAGGATAAATTACTACTGAATATTATGGTTAACAACACTATCACAGAGAGGCAAAAACCATCATGCGGTGTTGGTTGTTTGGTAACATATTTTGACTGGCATGTACTGTACTATTGGGCATCAATCACATGTAGGAATTTATGATGATTACTCATCTGAGACCGATCAAAACAGCATCCTAAGTACAAATACTCTCGTAGCACTGTTGCTCTGAACTTATTGCTCCAGAGTTGAATGTCCTGCAACTACCTAGTGATTTCACTTCTAAGTTATTTTTGATTATTTTCATGTAACAGAATCTTGTCTGCTTTGAATATATTTTCTGGGGAGGTCACAAAAATAAATTTAGCCACTTATTAAGTTAGGATGAATTTACAATGAAGACAAAAATAAGATGAAGTCAATAAGTAAAACATGTTCTTCATCTTTTTCTTTTTGCCCGATATTGGGAGAAAGGACAAATGTACAAATTAGCACATACCCCAGTCTTCTGGTAACACTCCTCTGAAAAGGCATTTTAGACTCACTCTTTCTTTACCCTTGAAATGACATTAGGCTTATGTTGTTTAAAACCCACCCTTGGATAGGGCGCCTGGGTGGCTCGGTGGGTTAACCTCTGCCTTCGGCTCTGGTCCTGATCTCAGGGTCCTGGGATGGAGGCCCACATCCTGGGATAGAGACCCACATCTGGCTCTCTGCTCAACAGGGAGGCTGCTTCCGCCCTCCCTCCCTCCCCCCCCCCCCCCCCCCCCCCCCCCCCCCCCCCCCCCCCCCCCCCCCCCCGCTTGCCTCTCTACCTGTGATCTCTCTCTCTGTCAAATAAATAAATAAAATCTTAAAAAAAAAATAAAACCACTTTTGGACTTCCTCAGAGTCAGGGACCAAATCAAAATTGAGACCTTAGTACTTCTTCTTTTCAGAAGGTATAATCTCTCGCTCTTTGCAGAAACTATGGTATTGCCTTTCTGACATGCCCTTTATTTCTAATTGAAGGCCAGAAGCTTCACTTTTAGATGGAAGGTTATGCAGACACCTATTTTCCCCCAGTAGCATAGTAAGTGATAAATTCATTTGGAGATCACTGAAGTTTCTAGACCACAAATGCTGTGTGCTCCCATAACCTAAATTTGACATGTGTTGAGGAAGAACTTTTCATAATAATGATCAAACCAATTTGCTTTACTTGCTTAAAATATTATGTCACCCAATGACAGAACCAAAAAAAAAAGTGTTTATAAGGCATACTGCATAATTAGGAAGTAAATTCCTGAGATATATGGCTAATACAACAGGGTCTAAATAGCACCATTTCTAAAGCTGAATCATGGTCTTTGATGAGAGTGGGCTATAACAATGCAGGCTTTGAGAGCCTTGCAAAATCTCAATTAAGTTGCTGAAATGTTTCCACAGTTTATTTTTCTAGGATCTTTTCCATGACTGCTTGCTCATAAAGACCTGGCTGTGGAAGGAAATTGGGCAGGAACTCTTGAATTGGCCTCTTGTTTGCCTGGTTCCATTGACCTGTACCACGGTGGTAACACTTCGGGGGCCTGAAGTTGCTCATTTGCTACTGTTCTTAGTTGATAAATTGTTCTGCGTTAACGAATAATTAACATAAAACTCTGACAATGGACCAACTGAAGCAGGAAGCAAAATTCTGAAATTAAGAAGTATTTGCTGCTTTTTCTCTTTGATTTCCTGCCATTTCTAGCATTGTTATTTTGATTTTTAAGAGAGTATTAGTTGTAGAGTAATATCCAAGTATTAGGAATATTTGGATAAATAGGCTAGACATCTGGGTTTTAGACTAGCTGAATTTGAATAGTTGAAATAAGGTAGAAATTATTGGAAGTAATTGTGAAAAAGTGAGAATTAAATTATATCAGAAGATCATACAAAGACCACCCCCAAATTTAAACTGAACTGTATGATGTCATAAGGCAAAGACATTAGCCAGTGATTCATACAAATAAGGGTATTGCACACATATATGCACATATAATATCTTTGTAAAAAAACATTTTTTAAAGAGCTGTTAATTTGATTTTGGCAGAAGCACTGACTTTTCCCTCCCTCTTCTACTGTGTCAGCATCTTTTTCGAAATCACAGCTCAGGTTTTTGACTATGTTAGTAGACTGGAAGTGATGTATGTTTTTCTTCCATTAAATTTTTTTTTATATTCACCTCTAAATAATAGACAAAATCAGTAATGAAATACTCCCTAAATTATTCAGTATCATGGCCATGATTATAATTCATGCTAGTCTTTTCAAGAACACTACTAAGAAGTTAGGTTCACAAAGATGTGATTCACATAACAAGTATATACACTCTGTATATATATTTGCCACAGTCTTTGGGTCAAGAGGAAATGATGGGTACCCCAAATGGACACCTGAGGATTTAAAGAGAGGAGGTGAAAGAAATGCCAAAACTTTTCAGTTTATTTTGTGCTATATTTGAAACTAGGTAGTAGGTAAATTTGCTCAGAGAGGAATGCTCTTTGCAGTAAGAAAGAGGGCAAAACCCATGTGTATAAAGGCAAAGAGAAAAGGAGAACCTTTTTCAGGAGCTGAGAACCTGAAAGTGCCATTTCTGTCACCATCCACTGAATGCTCATTATTTCATAGAGCACATCAGTGGGACTTCAAGAACAGAAGTCTTGTTTTACTGTATGATGTGATCGGAGTTAAGATGAAATCACGCATGGTAAAAACTGTAGGAAATAAATTTTCAGGATTTTTAGCAATATTAGATAGTGGTGATTGATTAATGACATTAATTTGAAGTTCCTCTTAGGATGATATGAAGTGATGGTTAAGGACTGAGAGAAAGAGAAGAGGCCACAGGTCTCTGAAACTAAAGTTGCCTTGTTACATCAAGGATACCCGTGAAAAGTTTCCACTGAGTATAAGCAAAATGAAATGGAAAAGGAAAGAAGCAGTGTTAAATGTCTGACAACACTAAAGAATTTAGAGGAGAGGGGGATGCTATTTTATGTTTGCTTTAAAGAGTTGGTTATATGGTTTTTGCATAATCTGAAAGTAAAAAGAGCAGAAATAAAAAGTACATAAGTCATATGGCTACTATGCTAATATTTTAGTGCCTTTTAATAAATTTGCCAACTTTATTTCATTTAGTTTCTATTCTTCAATAACTTTCAGAAGTTTGTGTCCTAATAGCAGCCAAACAATATTAGAAAAAAGAAGCTGAATTTATTGCATTAGGAGAAGAATTATGTCAAATGACTCTAATAGGCAGTAAATTATTGGAAGAATCAAAATGAATGTCAGCATATTAATGTTAAGAAAGGGAAAACTGAGATATATTGTCCAATAATTATGAATTTGAAGATAATTGAAGATGTATGAATTAAACTTTTTTCCTCAGTAGGAAGTTAAGATATGGCATTTATTTGGGGAATATTAATAAAAGTCAAAAGATTTTTTTTTTTAAGAAAGAGGGAATGTAAAGCTAGTCATAATCGCAGATAACATCCTTTGCAAATCTGAGATGGGAGATGTGTAAAAGTCTTGGCAGGGCAGAAATTTTAAGGATTCTGGTAATATTGTCTATCACTAAATACTCAAAATGACTTGACCAAAATCAGTGCTTTGCCCCAAAAGGAAGTTATAGGGACCGACTTTTTTTAGAATTCTGTACAATGTAAATGTCCATTTGTATTGTGAATAATGCTAAAAATGGTGCCGGACATATGTGGAGTGCTATCCTCAGGTTGTTAAGCCTGTGTTCACCATTAGGCCTTTTCATGTGACTGTTTGTTTTGTAGTTAGGCCTTGTAACTGTCATTATGTATAAGTTTTAGAAAATGTTTACATGAGAATTATTTTCGTTACATTTCCAACAGAGTTGGAATCCCAAAGTTTTTACAAGATGGTCAGAGCTGACTGAAATCCATTGTAATAAAACAACCAATCAGGGGTGTCTGGGTGACTCAGTTGTTAAAAGCCTCTCCCATCAGCTCAGGTCATGGTCCCAGAGTCCTAGGATTGAGTCCTGCATTGGGCTCCCTGCTTGTGTTCTCTCTCTAGCTATGTTTCTCTCTGTCAAATAAATAAATAAAATCTTTAAAAAAATAAAAGAAAACAACCAATCTAACGAGGAGGAGTAGTGTTTGGTAAATATCAAGTATAAATGCTCATTAATTTGTGTCAAAACTAGTGACGAAGTATGACTGTAACACCATGGTAAAAATTTCAAAAGTATTCTTCAAACTAATGAACCACATTTTTGAATTAAAAAAAAAAAAAGACCACTTCTTAGAAGGCTGATTTATCAATGTAAGGATAGGATTCATTTGTAGTATTTACCTGACACTTTTTTTTTTATAAATTGAGGGAAAATAAATCTCTTTCTTTTTATAGGAGCATTTATCTGTGGCTACATGACCACAGGCTTCCAATAAAGAAATAAACATTTCCAGTATAAGAGGGAAGAAACTTTGGCAAATATACATATATTTCAAAACCTGTTTTACATGGAAGAGGTCATTCATCACTGTGAGACTATTTTCAAAGGTGGAATCAGATGTGAAATTCAAAACTGCCTCAAAGCTGAATCCTGAAAAAGGACTTATAATAGACAAAAGGATCCCTGGTCCTGTGTATGTTCTTAGGGTTCTGATTTGCCTTTTTAATATTTGTACAAGTTATAGGTTGTTATTTTAAAGCTGTCTCACTCCAAATTATTTTATTCCAGCTATGTGTTTTCAAAGCACTTATTAATTTCACAACAGTGATTGAGCTCTGCACATTCTTTAGTGTGTGATAATACTGATATTTCATAAGCTGAAAATGACTTTCAGCTATGAAAGAAAGGGTTTAAGCTTATTAGTAATAAAAAATATATCACAAATGGGGATGGTTAGCCCTCTTAGAAAGCAACCTCGTTTCAGCTTTTCTTAAATAGTAAAAATGTATGTGAATACTGTGTATATGGAATGATTAATACTAGTTGCTGTCAATAAGAGCTCTAAAAAATAGTCTGGAGAGTTCTGTGCCAGTAAAATATGCCTCTAGCTAGTCCTTTCTTTTAAAGAGAGGCCCACACAGAACAGAGGAATAAATGCATATTTATCTTTAAAACCTAAAATCTAACTTTAATGTCTTCTCTATTTTGATATTTCAAACATCAAATGCTTTCCAAGAACTAAAATAGATAAATTTGTACCTGTGTCAGGGCAGACTTAGAATCACATTTCTTTTAATGCCTATAAGTATGGGTCCTAAATTCTACAAATGTTTATTAACACATTGGAAATAGTATTATTCTAAGAGTTTAGTTGCTAGTGGTAGGTCATGTAATACCATTTATAATAGCTGTTAATGTTAGAAAGCTGGAGCACTTATTTTGCTATTCCTTCTCTTGGGCACATGGCTTGCCCAAGAGAAGGAATATACCACACTTGGACATAAACTCCATGTAGGTGATATCCGTGGGACTAAATTTTCCCTCCTTAAATAACCAGTAAATGAAAATTGCTCTCTAGTATTTCAAAGAAGAAAGTGCTAAACACTATTAGCTGAAAGAGCTTTCTGCCTGACTGCATTAATTTCCTATTCATTTCATTAAAGGGAAAGTTTTGATAGGGCTTATAAATTACAGCATGTTCCTAGTAGACTAATAGCTTGAGGAAAAAACATGTAATGGCTCTCCTTAATCAAAATAAGAGCAAGTTGTTGTTTATCCAGCTGAGGAACCTTGGATCAAGGGTACTCATTACATTATTTCAATGCCAAATCAAAAGTAACCCATAGAAACATGACCAATGAAATAAATATAGAAAGTTTGGGGGGAGAAAAAAAAACTTTAATGTAACTATGATAGACACAGTTTCTTGGGAACTCATCTATTCATTAACCAGCTTCTTTATTTAGGACTTCTTATGAGCCAGTTATTGTGCTGTAAGCACTAGGGCTATCATCTAAGTGAAGCACTTATGGGCCCTGTCCTCAAGAGATTTATTGTCTGGGAGGAAACTAAATGGATAGGATAGGGCTTGCAGCAACTCCCACCTCGTTTGCAACTGGAGAACCTTCACAGATATTCTCTGTGGAAGGACAAGGTGCTAAAGAATGCAAGCAAAATGGAAATTAAATTTATATTCTACTAAAAAGAAACTATTACAGCTCTTCCATGAGCAGGTTTTTAAGGATTGGTGGCCCCCAAAACAAAATAAATATCCAAAGATTTTATCATCTGTATTAAGTCTCCACATCAGCTTGTTCTACAAGACTACCATCAGAGTGCTTCAGCTACTAATGAGTCAGACGCTAAAGGTGTGGTAAGTGGTCGAAGGATGGAGGGAGGGGTTCATCCTCATGTGCCTTCTGTTTTCTGAAATCCGGGCAGCACTTAATGGCCTAGGATGTAGCCAGTTAACCTTTCTGCAACATGGCCCTGTCTTGTCCTGTTAATCACAGTGAACGACTGTCCCTTTACTCCTGCTTTTTCCTCCTCAATGCTTCCACCTTCCATTATGTACACACATGTACAACCAACTTCTACTTACCTTAATGGCTTTGGCAACTGTCTGTGACTGAGGGGAGGGAGCCCACCAGAATAGGTTTGGTCTCTTCATAAGACTTAAAGAAGTTGAGGCTTTCTGTGATTGAGTAGGGTGCTCCCGCCCTCATCTCCCTACACAGCTTCACTTCTCTGCACCAGATCACTGTCAGAAGTTAAGTGAATCAGTTATTTGAAAGCTATGTGTTGACCTCTCCATCGTGACTGATTGCATGAAAAGTGCACAGGAGTGAGGTTTCCAGGGAAGAAAACCCTAATGCTAGCCTGTTCTTGCAAGCACTCCGGGAGATCACAAGGATTTCCCACAAAGGCAGAGGCTACTTGTGCAAAAAAGTAAGGACCTGAGAACACTCTCAAGAAACCATAATGAGGGCGCCTGGGTGGCTCAGTGGGTTAAAGCCTCTGCCTTAGGCTCAGGACATGATCTCAGGGTCCTGGGATCGAGGCCGCATCCAGCTCTCTGCCCAGCAGGGAGCCTGCTTCCTCCTCTCTCTCTGCCTGCCTCTCTGCCTACTTGTGATCTCTCTCTCTGTCAAATAAATAAATAAAATCTTAAAAAAAAAAAAAAAAAGAAACCATAATGAAGCTGAAAGCTACATCCAGCCTTCATCCATAGTCTGTGGGAATTATTTATAAAGAGAGGACTGTAACTGAGTGTTTTGTTGGCCTTCAAAACATTCCTGAAGGAGACAGTGGCCAGGTCCTCAGTTGCCCAAGGTTGTTAAAGCTGACTTTTCAGACTCCACCTATTGTATCCAGAATATTCCTCCTACCTTAACCTTGAAAATCACTGGCATTTATTTATTTTTCAAGTTGGAAATAACATAACAAATGGGATCTAACCTAGAATAAGAAGTCTGTTTTAAAGTTGTATGTCTGAAAATATTTTCCTCACCTGAGTGTGTTTCACCTGCTCCTTGATAGTCAAAACTACTTTTCTTGATTTCCATGAGGGGAAAGAGGTTTCATTATCAAAACATTCTACTCACAGAGAATGTTGTAAACTTGTATTTTTTTCTTCTCTAAACATAAAGAAATCCATTTTTACTTGAGTGGGACAACAGATTTATTGCAGCAGAAGATAGCAAAGTGTAAGGAGTTAAATAATTCTCTGTCTTTTCCCACCTTAGAGACTTCATGAAGTGTTACATAGCATTTTGTATAAATCAACTCCAAAATAAAACATTTAAAGGTAAAATCTAAACTCAGTTTAAAATGATACATAACCTCCAACAAATATATTTCCCAATTTGAAAACATTTTGGAAGGAATATCTGATACATCATAAGGGATTTTCCACTGTTTCTCCTCTCTGGGTGTGGAAGAGATCGCCTCAAAGTTTGAGCTACAACCAATCAATGAATAAAAATTCCTACAATTAAATGATAATATTAGCTCACATTTGTATACATACTTTTTAGAGCACTTTGACAAATAGTATATCATATGATAGTTTTAGAATACAACGTTTTTCTTCTTATGTAATACTTGTCACCTAGCTGAACTTAAAAATAAGCTAGTCTTTCCCTTTTTTGCATATGGCTCCCTGAATAATTTTTCCTTTTGCCAAAATTACTATAATATAGTCCTGATTTGAGGTTAGAAAATAAGAAATTCAGGGATTATCCTAAGTGGTAGGCCGAGTTGTGGGTGGAACTGAAGAAAACAATGTAAAAGAAAAAAATATTTGAAATATTATAATGTAATTATGCAACATTCAGGGAATAATAAGTAGTAGCTGCTGTTTCTTCATTCTGTATTGAGTTTTAGTGCCTGTTATAGGTGCTTTATAAAGTATATGTCTCTGGTAGTTGAAAAGCCTGAAAGGTATACATTATCATTCCCATACATAGACAAGAACTCAGGCTAGGAAAATGTTGGTAGAACAATAATCTAAATCTTGGTCCAGGTTTGTAAGATTTGATAGATTGTGGTCTTTGCATTGTGTATGGCATGTTTATGATATATCTGCACACAGAATGTGAGATTATGTGAGAATGCTTAATGCTTATAAGGGTGTAAACACAAATGTAGAAAACAAAATAAATATATTTTAAATGACTGGGGAAAAACATGGAAGATGAAAATAATTTTTATATTGTGTTTTCTTTCCCTTTGCTGTTCTTTCTGAACTGTGCACACTACCATTATAATTATATTACTCATAAATACTATCTTTAAATAATAAATGAATAAATGGTTGAGTGATAAGTGAGTATGGGGAATATTAATTGTTATTTGTGTTACATGTATCCCCTTTGTGCCATGAGTTTATACTTATTACACTAAGTCTTACAGTTTGTTTACAGCTGTAGGAACCCATTAGTGATTTCTACATATCTCTGGCCTCCGGGATCCAGCATAGCGATTGGCCCATAGTGCTCACTACTAAATAAACCCCTGGTGAATGATTGTTGAATAAACAAGGCTCTTGCTTAAAGCCCATTAATAATACACAGTTTGTGGAATAAGCATAAAATTAATGAATATAATTTTTCATCAATGCCTTGCATGATTGTATAAATATGGATTTATATCTTAAAATATATTTTAAAATATTATTTCTTGTACTTATTTGCAGTGTCTGTTGTCATTTAGTGTCTGATATTTATGTCACTTGATCAAATTAGGGTTCTCCTGACTATGAGTAATAGCTCTCTTCTTTTTCTCCATAAATTAGCTTTTATTTTTTCTTTTTATAATTTATTTTATCTTATTTTTCAGTGTTCCAAGATTCATTGTTTATGCCCCACACCCAGTGCTCCATGCAATACGTGCCCTCCTTAATACCCACCACCAGGCTCACCCATCCCTCCAGCCTCTTCTCTTCCAAAACCCTCAGATTCCTCTCAGAGTCCAAAGTCTCTTATGCTTAGTCTTCCTCTCTGATTTACCCCAGTTCATATTTCCTTTTCTTCTAATGTCCTCCATGTTACTCCTTATGTTCCACAAGTAAGGGAAACCATATGATACTTTAAACTCAGATTGTGCTAAAAATGTTAGTGGCATTTCTGTTAGTAGCACACTTTGAAATATTTTAAATCTTACAAATGGATTGAGGACGTACAGTTAATAATTTCCGAATTAAAATAAAAGCAACCTATATATTTTTTCTCATTCTGTATTTCTCAGATACTTAACACACCATAATGTTCAGGTATGGCACAGTTAAAAATATAGTCAACATTTTAAATTTAAATTACCTCTTCTTGGTCAATCTAGGTCAAAGAAACTTTTGGTTAAATCCTTCTTTCTTTCTTTCTTTTTTTTTTTAAAGATTTTATTTATTTGACAGAGGGAAACACAGCCAAAGAGGGAACACGAGCAGGGGGAGTGAGAGAGGGAGAAGCAGGCTTCCTGCCAAGCAGGGAGCCCGATGTGGGACTCGATCTCGGGTCTCCGGGATCATGACCTGAGCCGAAGGCAGTCACTTAACCAACTGAGCCACCCAGATGCCCTTAAATCCTTATTTCTGAGGTTTGAAAGATCAGTAAAGAGTTAAAACATGTAAATAGTGTGAATGCCACTCTGCTGTTAACTTAATAAGTAAGGATTTATGCAGAATGGCCAATGCTATATTTCTCCAGAATAATATAATCTTGTGCTACTTGGATTTTCATTTTTCTAGTTATAGTCTTTCCCATTAAAAACAATTATTTAACTAGAATTTATTGAATTGTTCTTATATGCAATATTAAATAGGATAAATGCCTTGAAAAATGTGACATTCTATACAAATGAAAACTGTTGCTATTAATATTATGTTCCTGAATAATTTGTGATTTCTTCATATGCGTAGAGTGTTGCCTCGAATATGGATCCTTTTTCATGCATTTGAATTCAGTAGATATTCAGATTAAGGCTTCTCCTCCTTTTTTGGCCCTTAATGTTGTGGTCAAGAAAGAGATTTCCATGAAATTCATAATTTATAAGTGAAGTGATTGAGTTGGCCACTAAAAGATCAGAGCTTTAGAGTCAAAATTCTGGATTTTAAATCTTAGCTGTGTAACCTTGGATCGCTGGTTACCCTGCTGGAGACTCAACTCCTTGTCCATAAAATACAGATGGTCGTGCAGGTTCAGAGTGGTAGTGTATGTGAAGCTAATGTGCTCTCTATGATATGTACAGATCAATTATTATCTCTTTATTATAAATATGTGGATCTCAACTCCAAATAATATCCACCTCTTTCTTCAAAGGTTCCATCAGTGCCAAAGGAAGATCAGCCCTTAATTTCACCTTGGAATTGACAAACTCTTCCCTTCTGGTGTTAGAGACAATAGTTTTGTCAATTTCAGGACAGCCTTTATAGACCAACAGAACCTGATTGTTACATTGGTACAAATTGTCTGTCTTACATCCAGCAAAGTTAACTGATGATAAAAAGAATATCCTACTGTTAAGAACATCCCTGGGAGATGAGAGTGGGAAACATGTTGCAGTCTTGTTTCACTGAGGCTTAGAAAATAAGGTTTTATGCAGAAAGAAAAAAATTGAGAGGAAAAATTTCTCCTCTGAAATAGGAAAATGCAAATGGTTATGGGACATTGGGGGAAAAGAGAAAACTTTCCAGCTTTGTGACTAGCTAGCTTTCATTAAAAATAATTAGAAATGCCTGCATAAATGATATGCACAAGTGTACATTACTGGGTCACTTTCATTACATTTGGAGAAACATCCTACATAATTCCAATTTCCAAATATATCTATATAAACCTAAAATATTCCAATTTATAATGAAGTCAAGTTTTTCCCAATTAGTTTTTCCAATCAAATTTAAAGTAAGTTAATAATGAATTACTTCCAGGTGCTAACATTAATGAAGCACATTAATGAAACACTAAAGTAAGTGTATCAGTTTTACACTTTGAGAGCATATGAAAAAATACGTTATATGAACATCTTCATTTTAAATTAGATTTTAAAATAAGTTTTAATGTTAGCTAAGACTTAATTTAGTAAGTTTTAATTTTAACATTGCATCTTAGAAATAGAAGATACCTTCCTTCTTCCATCAAATTTGCTTGCATCTAAGTTTTACATCTCCAATTTTGAGAATTTCATTAACTGTGGGAGGTGTTCTAAACAGAGATACATCTTTGAGGAACATTTTCTTTGATAAAAGCACTGAATTCTGTTAGCTATACTTAAGGGGGAGGTGGCAACAAAATCTGAAAGAATCTCGAAAGCCCTAAGAAAATTATGGGACTTCTTTAGTTTATTTTTTTTTTAAGATTTTATTTATTTGACAGAGAGAAACACAGCCAGAGAGGGAGCACAAGCAGGGGAGTGAGAGAGGGGGAAGCAGGCTTCCCGCTGAGCAGGGAGCCCAATGTGGGGCTCGATCCCAGATCTCCAGGATCATGACCTGAGTTGAAGGCAATCGCTTAACCAACTGAGCCACCCAGGCGCCCCTCTTTAGTTTAATTTTTAACAGCAGAAAAATCTCATCAGTAAGTAATGTTTTTAAAGTTTATGAAATCTTTGAATCAGTCACAAGATACAATTCTTACTATGTTGGTTGAATATCTGAACATAGAGACCTCCCCTTGACATTGTCATTAAATGATAAATGCTTTGCTCTTTTGTAAAATGTAAATGGGTTCAAATATCATTTGACTTGTGTTTCTACATTCCCCAAATAGCACTACTCCCTAAGCCTATGATTTAACTATATAGTTAGCCAGTCTTTTTTTTTTTTTAACTCACCGATTATATAACTAATTTTTCTTTCTTGCCCTTTTTAATCTGGGGAACATTTTTAAGAACCCTAGAGTGAATTAAATAACCCTTGCTGTTTTATATCTCTTTACTGGATTTTGGTATCTTTTTTAGCTTAATCATAAAATGTACTTGCGTTTGACATTTGGGGCACATTCAGTTTTTTAAAACTAAAAAAATGGCATTGTAATTGAAATAAAATATTAACTAGGAATAGTAGAGGAGATTTACTATCTACCATTTCCCTTCAGATTGTTTATTAATACTAGGATTGACCTCTGGGTTGGAATATTGTTGATCAGCCAGCCATTTTTAACTTTGGGTTAACAAATCAATGATTCACAAAGCTATCTGAAATAGGCAAGAATGCGCAGCAGGCTTATGTCAATGTTTTAAAAATTCTTGACCCAGTTACTAGATGCCTTAAAAACTTAGACAACTTCTGTCCTATAGCACATAGTTGCAAATGAATAGCTAAGCATAATTTAAAAATTTAAAAGAAGGATTTATTGAAAAACTCACAGTGTGTTTTTCGCCTTTTAGAGAACTATTGATTTTTTTCACAAATTAAAATGTTAAAGTTTAACAAAGTTCACTATTGTTTCCATCTACTGACTAAAAAAGATGCATTGCTGGATGAAGATATTTACAAAACCCTCTTTAAAAAATAGTGTACATGATAACACCGTAGTTTGAAATTCGGTATTTAATGGTCTGTTCCTAACTTACCATGTTTCCAACCATGAATATTGTGTTACAACTGGATTGTTGTACTCACAGTTTTCCAAAGAGGTCTTGTGGTTAACTCCTTCAAGATATACCTTTATTCTTGGTTTGGAATTCCTTATACCTTTTTAACTCCCTGTAGTCTGAGATTCTAGTTCTGGACACATCTCATCCCTAGCAACTCCAGTCCATACTCATTTCATATTTATCTGAACTTATATCACAATTATTATCTTTATTCTAATTTGAGATTAAGCTTATATTACTTTCTAACAACGTTGGTTAATTTAAAGCTGCCCCTCTGTGTGTCAAATGCTCTATAATTTCTCTCTGAGATGTATCCAAACATGTAATGGAAGTTGGATAATGATTCTGGAGCTATTCTATAATTGAAAAGATTGTTATCAATTGATGAAAATCAGGGTTGTTTATTAATTTAAAATAAATGTAGGTATTCACTACTAAAAAATCTGACTCAGGAGCCAAATATTACCAAAAAAGAGTACTTAGACAATTGCTTTAATACATAGATGAGAATGAGTTAAAAATAAACATAAAAACTTACCTCAATTAGTTGAAAAGTTTGTCCTGTGAAATCAAACATTGCTTTTGTAAGAATTCACTTTGTTGATCTCATTAGGTAATGAATTTATGTTAGAGCTATTGTAGACATAACCACAGGTCATTCCAGTAGCAGACTCATCTCCATTAAAGGAGAAATTGAGATTCTGTGTGTGTGTGTGTGTATGTGAGAGAGAGAGAGGGAGAGAGAGAGAGAGAGGGAGAGAGAGACAAAGACAAATGATTAAGTTTTAGATTTTTTTCTACATTTCTACAAATGTACTTTTGATTCTTAAATAGGGTTATAAGTGTTTAATGTGCAAGGAAACATGAAGACAAAACCTTTAAGCTATCAGGTATATATCCTGAGAGAGAGTTTCATGAAAGTAAAGGGCAGATGATTCAAGTTTGTAACATTGCAAGAGGATAGTTCAGTAACGATTCATGGTATCTGCTAAATTGCTAAATTGATTATATATTAAATTTAACTGTGGGGTGCCTCGGTGGTGCAGTCAGTCGAGCCTCCAGTTCTTGATTTTAGCTTAGGTCATGATCTCAGGGTCCTTGGATGGAGCCCCAGGGCTCCACGTTCAGCAGGGAGTCTACTTAAGATTCTGTCCCTCTTGTTCTCCCTCTCTCTTTGCCCCTCCAGCGCTAAAATAAATAAATAAATCTTTTTAAAAAATTAAAGAATTAGAAATGACTTTTTAAATTATACAAAAAGTGGGGTGCCTGGGTGGCTCAGTCATTAAGCCTCTGCCTTCAGGTCATGTCATGATTGTGGACTCCTGGGATCGAACCCCACATCGGGCTCCCTGCTCAGTGGGAAGCCTGCTTCTCCCTCTCTCCCTTCCTTTGTTTGTGTTCCCTCTCTAGCTGTGTTTCTGTTCTGTCAAATAAATAAAAATCTTCTAATTAATTAATTAATTAATTAATACTACAACAAAGTACTGTAAAATGTTAGTCTTATTTTTTTAATTTTTAATCAACAGTAAGTGGAAGAAATATGATGGAAACAAACATACATAAAGTGTCAACTGTCATATTCTTGGTTATTCAGATAGAGCAAGAAAGGAGTACTTTATTAGTGTGCCTAAGTGTAAAAGTATCATTCATCCAAAAAAAACCACAACAAAAACCCATGCATTCCTATTTAAACAGCATAGGAAATATATCCCATTGTACATTAGATATTTGTATCTGCCATCCATTTCCTTTCTCTCTTTCATAACAACACACTCACCTTCATAATGTAGATACAGCCCAGAATCCTATAATTTTTTTTACAAAAATAGTAATGAGATAACTAATGTACTAATTTTAAAGGCTTGGACATATTTTCTTTATCTTAAAGATATGTTTTACTATAAGCCACAATTTTCTGGCTAATCATGAGGGTCTCTAAACAGTGCCTGTGACAATCCCCTTTCAGTGTTTGGACACATACTGATATTGAAATGGAAATTTCTGTTCTAGAGTAGAACAAATCAATAAATGTCTCAGGAATATCTTAGTAAAAAAAAATGGAAGAAAACTAAATGCATAAATAGAATCATCTTATTTGGAACACAGCATTAACACATTTCAGTACTTATGATTTCTAGAGTGCTTTCAAATAAAAGACCTCATTTGATCTCTGGAGCTATCTATGTGGCAATTATTATCATTTCTAACCCTACAGCTTGTTAAACAGGTTCACTACTGAGTGAATGAATCAGAATTTGGGTACGCATTCTCGTACCTGTCCAGTGGTCTTCCCTATCACAGCTTCACGGTAAATAGAATGAAGCGGCCCAAAAATAGAGTGACATTTTTGCCGCATTGTCCATTTACAGGTATGCAGCTTTCCATATGTAAATCTTTAAAATGTTCATTAAAATAGCATATGATTGGCCTCTTTGCCTAAGTCTGTTTCTTTTCCTAAATTCTGCATTCTTTTTCTATTAGTGAATGAGTATGATCACTTTACAAAATCCTGTACTTTTTCTGTCTTTAAAATGGCAAATCAGCACTAAACTGAAGAGATTTGCCATTTGTACCTGTGATTGTTTTGTCAGTCTCCAATTAAGTAATTTACCTATTCACATTTCTTTTCATGTTTTATGCAAATAGTTAAGACACCCACCCCCATGCTCATACTGCCCCCCCCGCCATACATACATATATGCTTTCTGGGCCAGTCCTTGAAAAATGTTTTACTTGCCAATATTAGAACCTTAGAAAGGAGGGAGTTTGTGTATCCCTCTATCTAACTTCTGTGCTGCCACCTGTTTTTTCATTTGTTCATTCACTGATATGCATTAAGTTCCTTCTTTATTCCATGAATTAGGCATTGGGTAATTAAAGGAACTCAGTCCCTGCCATGAGAATTGTTTTGTCTAGGAGGAGAAAGAGAAAACATGAAAATAACAAGAAATAAATTAATTCTATAGTTGATCTGGTGCAGTGAAATGAGACATGCCTGTGTATATCATAGTTCTGTAGATGTTCAATTTAAGGCACTTTGTATTTACAGAATATTTTTTTTCTTTTAAAGTGTTTTGTTATTTATCCTTTAGCAGAAGTTAAAAATTTCAGAGACTCAATGAATTATCTCCTAGATGTTCTCTTAATCAATATGACTGACGGATAAATGTATTCAGAAATGAAATTTTTCCATTGGTAGGAAGATTATCGAGAGATAACTACTGAATGGTAATTTTCTTTTCCGTTTCTATCTGTGGTGATGCTGACATTTCAGTAAGGTTTTATTGAAGCAATAAGGTCACTCACTAAAATGCAGATGACGAATAGAATACGAGTGTTTTTTAGGCTTTATTTCATAGATATAGACATGCAGAATCTGAGTCATAGTCAAAATGTTAATTATTTTATAATGATTAGAATAAATTAATGTAGGGGCTCCTTTTATATATTAATTACAAGTTGACAGTGGTATCAGCAGTTAAGAAAAGCAATAAAATGTGTGTTGAATGCTATTTTGCTATGAAATTTAGGAGGTTTATTGCCAGAAATATCTTGAAAAGTTCAAAGTCTTAGAGTTGTCACGTTTTTAACGCTTTTTCCTTTTAGTTACTTCTGCAAGGATTATTGGTAGCTTGCTGTATTTGAATTTGACCAAGACAACCCTTTCCATCTTCTCGAGCTGTTTCTTTTAACTGACATAACATCATATTTCCCCTCTTCCTTCTTCACCGCAAAACTCATCTTCTTTATCCCATCCCCATTCCTCATCTTCTCACCATGTACTTCACCATTTCTTACGGAGCTCTGCTTGCCTCCATTTGGTCCCTTGATTCTTCTGCTTGAAATGTCCTGTCGCCAGAAATTCAATGAGCTATGCTTTCTTAGCAGATGTCTCTTTGGCATCACTCTATTATCATTTCTCAGGTCTTGAAAAGTAGATTTATTATTTCTCCTGTCCCTCCCTTACTTCCTTTTTTCCCTGAATTCTTTCATTTTTTTTTTTTTTTAAAGATTTTATTCATTTGACAGAGAGAAACACAGCCAGAGAGGGAACACAAGCAGGGGGAGTGAGAGAGGGAGAAGCAGGCCTCCCGCAGAGCAGGGAGCCCGATGTGGGACTCGATCCCGGATCTCCGGGATCATGCCCTGAGCCGAAGGCAGTCGCTTAACCAACTGAGCCACCCAGGCGTCCCGAATTCTTTCATTTTTATTGCATTGTTTTACCATCATTCCCTTAGTGCATAGTACAGTTTAACTTGGCAGAGAATAAATAAGTATCTGCCAAACTGTACGGTTTAGGCCAATTTTTCTTTCTCTAACTGATTCTTCCTTTTCTGAGGATGCCTTTGAAAGCACGTCCACGTGAGAATGAGCTACTACTTTCTCTAACATTATGGTTATCTAAAGCTATCTAAATATTTGAAATATTCTGTGCTAACAACTCTTGCCTTCTCCTGAGACTGTGAATAGAATTATTTCCAGATGGCCCTGAAGTTTCAGAATATTGCTACAGTTAACAAAAAGCTTTTGTAAATGTTATATTAACCACTAAGGGGCATGTGCTACCATTAATTTGTGTTATGAGTTCCTGTTGTAAATGGCAGAATTTGCCTGTACATGCACATTTCTCCTTAAATCATATATAATAATTAGA
This sequence comes from Spilogale gracilis, assembly GCA_004023965.1. Lineage (NCBI taxonomy): Eukaryota > Metazoa > Chordata > Mammalia > Carnivora > Mephitidae > Spilogale > Spilogale gracilis. Next base: position 133,720 of record PITA01003288.1, read on the forward strand.
GTATCAGTTGCTATGAATCACAGATACAAAAGAACTGACATTAAAGCACTTAAAAACATGTTAGGTGTGCCTCTTAACAAAGAAGTAACTTTTAGAAGCTATGAAAGTAGTGCACTGTTTGATCTTAAGTAAAACTTCTTTAAAAATCTGCTAAAACAAAACTCAGAAGACCTGGATTATTGTTGTTAGGGAATGTATAAAGCATAATCCATCTGTCTGTCTCTTCTCTTGTATTTATGTAAAATAAATTAATGCCATATTCTCTTTAGAATATTGTATTTCTGGGGTGCCTGGGTGGCTCAGTTGGTTAAGCCACTGCCTTCGGCTCAGGTCATGATCCCTGAGACCCGGGATCGAGTCCCACATCAAGCACCCTGCTAGGCAAGAAGCCTGCTTCTCCCTCTCTCACTCCTCCTGCTTGTGTTCCCTCTCTGGCTGTGTTTCTCTCTGTCAAATTAAAAAAACAAAACAAAACAAAACAAAAAACCTCAGAATATTGTATTTCTGTTTAATTGTTATTATGAATAATAATGTTATGAATAACAGTGATAGTATATTGCATTCAATACAACATTGTTTTCAAAGTTCTTTATTTATGTTTACAGAGATTACATTTAAGAAATAAGTTTAGCATCAGTATTCCTGCGAATGACTTAATGGTTACTTCCAGAACATTTCCAAAATAGAGTGTAAAGTCAATTGAGCTCATTGTAGTTTGACTAAAGGAAGCTAAGGATTGCTTTATTGATTGGACCAGTGTATTAACCAAAGAATAAAGAAAGGTCATCACTATTGTTAGTCCTAATACAAAACATCTGAAAAGTTTTGAAGAAAATGGGATAGGATTTACTAAAATTCTCTTCAACTGACTTGTAAACAGTTACTTAAATGAAAAAGAGACAAACCTAAAATTATGCCATAGCCCAGGAAGAAGGAGTTAACCAACAACGAATTCAAGGTCATAAAGTATACTTTCCATTTTTTTTTTTTTAACAAGGAACCTAAGGCTATAGTTTCTTTTGTTGCTTGCCAACTTATATGTGGTTACCAGGGAAACTTCCTGTTCTAAATTATGCTGTGTGGAACTTCTATATATTCCCTTAATTTAGACCCCAAATTTAGATTCCGTTTAAAATAACTAGGAAGTAGTAGGAGGGAGTTCTCTAATGTATCACTTAACATTTGTAGTTTCTTTCTTAAAATGAAAAACTTTGGTGGAATGTTAGTATTTGTAATAGTGTAAATCAATACGTAGCACGTTTAACCATGTCATAAATCTAATCAGTATGGTTTCTTTGTTTAAGTAGAATAAATTAGGCAAAAGACAATGTTTTCTTTGAGTGATTTTATGTATGAATATTAAAAAGTATACCACACAGTTTAATGTTTATATACCATTTCCCTTTTGTATCTCTTGTGGCAAAATATGTGCTAGAGATTTATGGATGTATTTTCAAGTGGGAATAAATACTTATAGAGTCTTGGAGAATATGCTACTTCAGTGCTTTAATGAAACCTTGCGTTCAGGTGTTAGAGATGCTTATTCATTCACTCCTTTGTTTATTCAACAAGCACACACTGCTCACCAGTAGGTATAAAGCAATGTACTAAAAACAAAGGATCCCATATCAAATGCTTTACTTACTTTCAAGGAACCTGGAGGGAAATATGGCAATAAATCAATCATCATAGTACATTGCAATAAATTCCATAAAACAGGAATGCTCTAAGGGCCAGGGTCATGATGGAGGAACATCCAAATCAGATGGTGGGATCCAGGACCATCTGGATTCTTCCAGGATCGGGAAGAGGAAATCCATTAAAGATTTTTCTAGCCAAGGACTAATTCAAATGATCAGATTTGTGAATAATCCTGAGAGCAGTGTAGAGGCTGGTGAGCATGTATCCAGACTAGAGCCAAGAACACCATATACTTTGGAGACCACTGTGTTATTCAAGTACAGGATTAGAACCTGAATGAAGGCAGTGGTATTAGCAATGCAAAGAAGGGATGCCAAAGAGTGTTGACAGGACAATGATTTGAAGTCAAAGAATGTTAGAGAGGAAAGAGACTGTGGTTGATGAATGCTTATATTTTATAGTTTAGGAAATGATAACTCAGAAAATGATACTTACATGTAGTCTAAAACTTAGACAAAGGGTTGTCAGTGGTGAATATACAGTGTTTTCAGGAACATTTTGTACATTAAGGTTAAAATAATAAAAAGCTTCCGTAATGGCTATAAGTTCTGAAATTATACATTTTATTTTTTATGCATCTTTGACATATTGAACTTGAACAAATCAGAAACCAAAAAGGTAAGCCTGATGATTTTTTTAAATTAAAGCTGATTAAATCAGTAAAAATATTTCAGCAAAGAGTTGCCCCTTGAATAACCTGATGTTAGAAAGATATTTTTAATTTGGTTCCAACATAAGGTTATAAAATGCTGTAATGTTATCTAATATTCTCTTAGCTGTCACAATATTCATAATGGAGAAGATGTTAGAAGATTGTATGATTACATGCATTGTTGAAACTGTGGTTATTCTCCTACTACTATTACTCATAAAAGTGACCATCTGAGTATAGCAGAAATATAGTTCACAGAACCCTACCTGATATCCTGGACCCTTTCAAAATCATAGCTGAAAATTAATGTCAGTAAATTGTTGGAAAAAATGACAAGCTTTGTTCAAAATAATATCTCTAACTTTTCCCATTTAAGACTAACTAAAATCAAGATGTATTGCATATCTGGCCTATATGATATAAGGCCACTTAAAATCATCCATATGATAATAATTCAGTTTTAAGTACTTGTAAGACTAAAATCAAGATATATTGCATATCTGGCCTATATGATATAAGGCCACTTTTAATCATCAATATGATAATCATTCAGTTTTTAAGTACTAGTGCTATGAAATACACAGAGCAAATATAAAGTACTTCACTGATCTGTGAGGAGAGAGTCTGTATTATATAATAATCTGTGAGGAGAGAGTCTATATTATATAATAATATTATGTTAACTTACTTTGGGACTGTATGAGTGTCCTTATACATGGTGTTTTTAAAAAAAACTACAAAATGGATTTCTTGGGGCCATAGGCATTGGTCTTAAGAAAATCAATATTTTTTTTTAGTTTCATCGTGATGTAAGTACCTAGACAAGTTCTCACACATCATTGTTTTATTACTACATGTTTGTTAATAAATAGCTTATGGCATTTAATTTTATACATATCTGTAACTTAGGTACAATTTTAAGCAGAAATCATTTAGTATCACTCTAATAGACATTGCCATATTCTGTCTTAGCATAATTCCTAGTAATTCACAATGTGGTTAATAGTGCAGTGAACATTTTTTTTTTAATTGACATATAATGTATTATTTGTTTCAGGGGTACAGTTCTGTGAATCCTCAGTCTTACACAATTCTTAGCATTCTCCATAGCACATACCCTCCCCAGTGTTCATCACCCAGCCACCTTTCACTCCCCCTGCCCCTTCAAGCAACTCTCCCTTTGTTTCCTGAGATTAAGAGTCTCCTATGGTTGGTCTGCCTTCCTGGTTCCATCTTGTTTCATTTTTCCTTCCCTTCCCCTCACAACTCCCCCGACCCTCTCTCTCAAATTCCTCATAAAGTGAGCTCATATGATAATTGTCTTTCTCTGATTGACTTCTTTCGCTTACCATAGTACCCTCTAGTTCCATTCATGTCATTGCAAATGAATGAGCTTTTTTACATAATATGTCTTTTTATTGGAAATTATTGGAAAAACAAATAATCATGATAATGATTAACATACCCTGTTCTATTATAGAAATTTACATATTTTCTCAAAATATATGATCATACTAAAGACAGAAAAGCAGAATATAAATGTCAGATATTCACCCTGCATTCATTTTGAGACCACTTATAGTGATTATGTTACATATTACTTTGGCCCAAAGAGATTATTTATGTTTAGATGGATTCTATTTGTCATTTGTTAAACAATTTATAATCAAGGACAAAAGTTTGGAAAGTGTTTGAGGTTCAAAAGTAACTTGTAAAGGTAACAGGAATTATTCAAAGGGTTTGGTTTTACCTTCATATTTTATCCAGAATCTCACCTTGGTCCATACTACTGTCATCCCTGACTAAGTTATTGTAATAGCCTCTTTTTTTTTTAAGATTTTTTTTAATCTATTTATTTGATAGAGAGAAACACAGCCAGAGAGGGAACACAAGCAGAGGGACTGAGACGGGGAGAAGCAGGCTTCCCACCGAGCAGGAAGCCCGATGTGGGACAAGAAGCCCGATGTGGGACAGGAAGCCCGATGTGGGACAGGAAGCCCGATGTGGGACAGGAAGCCCGATGTGGGACTCGATCCTAGGTCTCCAGGATCGTGACCTGAGCCGAAGGCAGTCGCTTAACCAACTGAGCCACCCAGGCACCCCCTGTAATAGCCTCTTAACCAGTTGATTTCATCAGACAGGACTAGGCTTTTGAGCAGTAGCTCTCAATTCTTCAAACCTCAGAGTCTTATCACCAAAACAATTGATATGTCTTGTTCACAAATGTCTCCTTTATGTTGGCAAGTTCAAGGGGTCTGGAGGGAGCTTCTGATAGTCAGAGATTCAGGCTGTGGGAGGCTGTGCCATTCACAGTGTTGCTCTGCTCACTGAAAATAGGAGAAAGAGAGACACTGGAAAATCCTGAAGCCTCCGCATGGAAATGACACATGTCACTCCTGCTTGCCTTTCATCACCCAACACCAGTCCCATGGCCCCATCTAACCACAGGGGAGCTGGGAAATAGACCTTTTGTATGCCCAGGCAGAAAAAGGAACCAGAAATTGCTGAGCAAAAATTGTATCTCTCCTACTAGTTTAGAAATTCACACCCTTCCTCTGTACAAGACAGTCTCAACAGAGCAGCAGAAATCACCATGATAATGTGTCTGATTATGTTCCTTCTCTTCTGGGAATCATTAAATAGCTCCTTGTTTCATTCAGAGGAAAAACCAATGTCCTTACTCTGAATCACAAAGCCAAACATATACCTGCCCGCGTATACACCTTCCCGTATGTCTCTTTACTAGACAGCCTTCTTTATCACGCTGTTTTATTGTTGTCCACAGCACTTATCATTCTTTAATATACTAATAAATATACTCGGTTATTGGTTTTGTCCATTTATCGTCTCCTCTTACTAGAATGTAAACTTACAAAAGGGCAAAGACTGTTTACTCTGACATGCCAATGCCTCCATTGGTATCTGGCACATTAGAACATGAATGAATGAATGAATGAATGAATGAATGAACAGAATGCCCTAAGAACTGTATTAGGGTTCTCATTTCCTCTATATAGTTAACTTCTCATGTATTATGCTTCAAAAACCATGTTTTTTATTTTCCTTTCTTTTTTTTCCTTGTTTCTGAGGGTGTCACTAAAATTAGTCTTACGAAGACTAGCCCCATGTTTAATGAGGTCCAGGTTGAAAACAGTCAAAATGAGAGATTGCAGCCAAACCTGAGATACAGTTACTTTACGAGATTGTGTCAAGGATAGCAAATCTGCAGGTCAGCTGAGGTCTGATTTGGAATGGTTTAAGGTGGCTTCTGACTCACACTAAATTGAAAAATAGAATATAGAATCATAAATGGGTCTGCTTTTTAGTTTTATTTTATTTATTCTTAGAGTAGGACTGTATCTGTTAAAGTGAGAAAAGCTTATAAGGCTACCTTTTTTAATACTAAAGTCATATTCTAGCATTATAAATATGCTTAAGATTTCTAGTGGACAGCTGCTTTACCAACACGGTGAGCAGAGAAAAATACACATACATATTCATGTTTATATGGTTGAGTTAAAGAGTGGATATTTATAAAATAAAGAGAAAGAGTTAATAACATAATGTGAAAAGTGGTGATCTGACTTTAATAGTTGCAAACTGAAAAATATCCATGCCCTTTATAGTTCACTTGACAGGAGATGAACTGTCAAAGAAGGAAAGACAGAAAGTCTGGGTGAATTAGTTGCTGGTGTGAGAGTGATGATTTATTATGCCTGAATGGAACTTGTGTTCTTTGCCAGTGGACAGTCTAATATACCAGAACCAAAACCCAGGCATTTATTGTTAGCAGGAGGTCGTGAAAATAAGGTAGTGATCTGCTGGTTTGTGGGAACTGCCAGAACTCCCTGCTGCTGTTTCAGTGAATTCCATTGTGGTCATCCTAACACTCCCACCCCCCCACCCCCACCCCACTTTTTTTTCATCTGAGACATAACAAGCAGGCTGTGTGCAATGGCAGAAAAATGACAGGGAGATGGTCTTTGAGAAAATTTACAGTTCTGATTCCGTCATATGTGTATGCAAATGATAGTATTTCTTGCTCATTTCTGAGGACATGGAAACTGGGGACTTTAGGCAACTGTTTCGTACAGCTATAGGTATTTCAGAAATAATCAACTGAAGCCCCACTGTATATCAGTGTTCTCCAGAGAAACAGAAACATATATATATGTTTCAGAAATATATATATATATAGAGAGAAATATATATATAGAGAGAAATATATATATATATATATATATATATATATAGAGAGAGAGAGAGAGAGAGAGAGAGAAATGTATTATAAATATAAAGATTTGGCTCACATGATGATAGAGGCTGAGAAGTTCCCAGATCTGCAGTCAACAAGCTGGGGACCCAGGAGAGCTGATTATTCCAGTCTGAATCTAAAGGTTTGAAAAGCAGGAAAGTCAGTGGCATAAGTTCCAGTCCAAGTTGAGTGTAAGGCAAAAGAAGAGCCCTCATGTCCCAGCTGAAAGACAGACAGAAACAGTGAATTCTCCCTTATTCAGGCTTTTTGTTCTGTTCTAGCCTTCAAAAGATCAGATGAGGCCCACTAACATTGAGGAAGGCAACCTGTTTTACTCAGTTTACCATTCAAATGTTAATCTCATGCAGAAACACCCTCCAAGACAAACCCAGAATAGTGTTTAACCAAATAAAGGCACTCCTTGGCCCAATCAAGTTGATACATAAAATTAACCATCACACCTGTGATAAATATTTTTTTTTTTTTTTTTTTACTTTAGGAGGGCTCCTGGAGGAAAAATCCTTTAACTTTCTTGGATCCCTTATAAACTTATGGATATGAGGACTTTTATGTCTGTTAAAGATAGTTCATTTGGCATTTCACACCTTCCATTGGGTATTGTAGTTAAGTTCTGAAGCTCTCTGTTTTTTAAATATGCATTTAGGTAACTGAGGGGAAAGACACCATTCACTCAAATGATAACACAGTGTCTTCTGCTGTGGTTTACATTGCAGGATCTCAAACCTGACCTCACATTCCTATCAGCTAGGGGAGGCCCTAGCCTCACTCATGTGAGGGCCGCCATCCAGAACATTGAATCTGGATTCACTGGGGTGGAGCCTATCATCTGTGTTTGGTAAAATCCCCCCACCCTCCCGTGCACCCCGTGATTCTAATGGGCAGCCAGGATTGAAAACCCCTGATTCTATAAACCAGAGTTGATGGGGCAGCCCTTTACTGTGAGTTGCCTTCTGCTTAGGAAGGGCCCTGTGCTGCCTGATATTGTAATGGATTGTAATTACAATCCTTAGATTGTAATGTCTGTGCTTTGTCAAATAAATGCCGATTCCTGGGTCTTTCCTGCTGCTATGGGGTATGTTGGTAAGTATGTCTAAGTTTCCAACCTCTACCATTGTTTCATAAAGTCCTTCAGTGGTTGACTGTTCCCTAAGCACTCCCTAGACTGTGACAGGTTGGACAACTCAGGGATCCTCTAAATTTATCACCTCTGAGTTCAGATTGGGTTTGCAATTCTATTCCCTGCTGAAAGATGGTTGAAACTTGAATGTTGCATGACAACTTCAAGAAACAGAAAGCAGTTTGTTTTAAGGGGTTTGCTCCAACCTTACAGAATTGTATCAGGAAAACAAGCCGGAGGAGTATATCTGGGAAACCTTAATTTCTTTGTCCTGTATCTTAATTATAGGCTTTAGCAGTCATTCATTTTAAGGATAACTGACCATCTTTCCCATATCTGAATACAAAACATATCTCTTGCCTGTGGCATAATCCTTAATAACACACTAAAGGATCTGCACAGTGGTCTAAAATTCCATATGATAGAAGCCTACACAAGAACAGTGATAACAGTTTTGTAAACAAAAATAGAGACACATGACAAGGAACAATGTACATGGACAGATATTAGGATAGAATATTTGAAATCAAGAATGACATGCATGTCATGAGAGAAAGATTTAAGTTCCCAATTTAGTAACAATATTTATACACGTAAAGCAAAGGATAAATAAGCCGTTGTTGAATCTTCATGACAAATTGCAGTTTAAGTTTTACTGTTCTTATTTTATGAACCAGGATGTGAGAAAGTTACCTAAGTTCCCACAGCAAGGAAAGGCCTGGTTCTAAAACTCGGTCCTTCTCATTATATCAGCTACTTTCAGCCTGTGCATTTTTTATTTTATATATGATTATCTTTTTGTATTTTGGTTAATGTGAGATGTATGGTTCTTTTTTAAAATTTTTTATTTTAATTTATTTTTTACATTATTTTATTTTTTCAGTGTTCCAAGATTCATTGTTTATGCCCCACACCCCATGCTCCATGCAATAC
>PITA01003289.1:0-60953 GCA_004023965.1 Spilogale gracilis
AGCCCGATGTGGGACTTGATCCTGGGTCTCCGGGATCATGACCTGAGCCGAAGGCAGTCGCTCAACCAACTGAGCCACCCAGGCGCCCCTATTTTTAGATTTTTAAGGAATCTCCACAGTTTTCCAAAGCGGCTGCACCAACTTGCATTCTCACCAACAGTGTAAGAGGGTTCCCCTTTCTCTGCAGCCTCTCCAACACTTGTTTCCTTTCTTGTTAATTTTGGCCATTCTGACTGGTGTAAGGTGGTATCTCAGTGTGATTTTGATTTGAATTTCCCTGATAGGTAGTGATGATGAACATTTTTTCATGTGTCCGTTAGACATTTGTATGTCTTCTATGGAGAAGTGCCTCTTCATGTCTCCTGCCCATTTTTTGATGTGATCGTCTTCTTTTTGGGTGTTGAGTTTGAGGAGTTCTTTATAGATCTTGGATACCAGCCCTTTGTCTGTAGTGTCATTTGCAAATATCCTCTCCCATTCCCTGGGCTGCCTCTTTGTTTTGTTGACTGTTTCCTTTGCTGTGCAGAAGCTTTTTATTTTGAAGAAGTCCCAAAAGTTCATTTTTGCTTTTGTTTCCTTTGCCTTCGGAGACGTGTCTTGAAAGAAGTTGCTGTGGCCGATGTCAAAGAGGTTACTGCTTCTGTTCTCTTCCAGGGTTTTGATGGATTCCTGCCTCATGTTGAGGTCTTTCATCCATTTCGAGTTTGCCTTTGTGTGTGGTGTAAGAGAATAGTCTAGTTTCATTCTTCTATATGTAGCTGTCTAATTTTCCCAGCAGCATTTATTGAAGAGACTGTCTTTTCTCCACTGGATATTTTTTCCTGCTTTGTTGAAGATGATTTGACCATAGATTTGTGAATCCATATCTGGACTCTCTACTCTGTTCCACTGGTCTGTTTTTCTGTTTTTATGCCAGTACCATGCTGTCTTGGTTATCATAGCTTTGTAGTAAAGCCTGAAATCAGGTAATGTGATGCTCCCAGCTTTGTTTTTCTTCTTCATCAATTCCTTTGCAATTTGGGTCTTTTTTGGTTCCATATAAATATTAGGATTGTTTGTTCCAACGCTTTGAAAAATGTTGGTGGAATTTTGATCGGGATGGCATTGAAGTATAGGTTGCTCTTGTAGCAGCTTTTTATGAATTTGCCTAAGTCATGTTTTACCGAAGACAGATCAATTTCTTGGACCATGGGTGCTCTTTTCCTAGGGGAACACAGTCTTACTTTGTATTACAAATTGTTGTTTATCGGGCGCCTGGGTGGCTCAGTTGGTTAAGTGACTGCCTTCAGCTCAGGTCATGATCCCGGAGATCCGGGATCGAGCCCCACATCGGGCTCCCTGCTCAGCGGGAAGCCTGCTTCTCCCTCTCTCACTCCTCCTGCTTGTGTTCCCTCTCTGGCTGTGTTTCTATCAAATAAATAAATCTTAAAAAAAATTAAAAACAAAAAACAAATTGTTGTTTATCTTTTATAGGGTGGTTTTATAGGGTGATCCATATAGGTTGGATTAAAAATTTTGAAGTTATAACATATATGACTGTTGGATCAGACATGAATCTGGAAGCCAAGAATACTGGTAGATGAGGGTGTCAGCGATGAATCTGGAAGGAGAGGGCAGATGGCAATTTTTTGCCAGGATCATTCAGGGTCAGAAGGGCTAGTCATGTGTACAGGGAGAAAATAAAGGAAACCATACTATTATTTCATGCATCATATATTCCTTCCAAATTTTAGTGGCTTGATTAAAGAAAATTCACTTTCAGGAAAGTTGGTAAAAGAGGAATAAAAGCATTCGCTGGTAAGCCTCTTTTCCTTAGCGATTCCTTCTTCATCAGTATTTATTGAGCACACTGTATCAGGTAATGTTTTAGTCATTGGTGATACATTAGCAAACAAAACACATCCCTGCCCTCTTGGAATTTACATTCTAGTCGAGGAGACAGACCATAAAATAAGCTAGGTAAGTGAAATATAAAGTATGTTAGATGGTAGCAGGTGCTGGGGAGAAAACACAGAAAAAAGGCTAAGGAATGTTGGGATGTGTGATTTTAGTTAGGGGACCCCTCCCCAAGAAACTGGCATTGGGAGGAAGGTGAGGGAACAAGCCTTGGAAATAAGGGGGGGTAAAAGCATTTCAGGTGGAGGGAATCAGGGTGCAAAAGCCCCCAGACAGAGCTTGTTTAGCGTGTTCTAGGAGAAGCCCAGAGTAGCTGGAGCAGAGAGCAAAAGGAGAGTTGGTAGGAGATCAAATGGAGGTGAGGAGAGAATGACTGGAGAAGAATGTTGCCTTGTTGACCATTTGAAGATTTGACTTTGATTCGTGTGGTTTGGGAAGGAGAAACAGGCTTATGTTTTATTAAAATGTCTCTGGCTGCTGTATTCTGAAGGAGAGCAAAGGGGAAGCAAGGGTTCCACTGATGGGTTGGCTCTACTCGTCTGGATGAGGATGGTCATGGCTTGGACTAGGATGATGGTGGGGATGGAGGGTTCAAATTCTGTGAATACCAGCAGACACAGCTGATTCATTTGCTGTTGGATTAGACATGAGGTGGGACGAGTAGGATGTGAAAGAAGTCAAGGGTGACTCCAAGGTTTTTGGAAAAATGGAGTCTTTTACTGAAATGTAGACTAGGAGAGTGGGGTTTGGGGAGGTGGGCTGTGGGGATGAAGATCAGAGCTGCGTTTTGGGTGTGCTACATTCGAGATACCTGGTAGTAGGCACATAGGCGATGGGTCATACGTGCATTCGAGTCTACCGGCGTGAATTCAGGGAAGCAGTCCAGGCTGGTGAGGGAACTTGGGAGTCATCAGGTTATAGGTGGTGTTTAAAGCTGTGAGAAGGATGACAAGCCCAAGGGAGAAATCTCCAAGTAAGAACCTTTCAATATGTAAGGTGACATTCAGTGGCTTATGAAATTAGGACTTTTCATTTTTATGTAAGATTAATTTGAATCTATTTTTTGGGGGGTGGTGACATTCACATTTTGCATGGGAATGATTTTAACTCATTTTTAAATTTTGAATTCTGTTTTCTCTGATGATTTTTTTCCCTTAATCAGAAGGTTGCAAATTTAACAACAAAAATGCATACAATTTTTCCTATTCTTCTTGTGAGTGTTTTAAATATAAAAGAACCGCTTCAATTTAAAAAGTTTTTTTTTTATAATTTTTTTTAAGATTATTTATTTATTTGACAGAGAGAAACACAGCGAGAGAGGGAACACAAGCAGGGGGAGTGAGAGAGGGAGAAGCAGGCTTCCCGCCCCGAGCAGGGAGCCCAATGTGGGGCTTAATCCCCGGTCTCCGGGATCATGACCTGAGCCGAAGGCAGTCGCTTAACCAACTGAGCCACCCAGGCGCCCCAACCCAAATAATTTTTACCTTAATGAGGCATTCTGTCAGAGAAAATAATAAAAATTGGAGAAAACATGAAATCGTTTTCTGTTGGCCAAGGATTTCACTTATGCTTCAGATCTCCATATGATGTCCACTGATGTGTTGCGACACATGTTGCAAATAATGTATTTTTTTGCATAGGGGAATAGAGATGAGTTGACATGCCTGAGCTGAGAATTATACCCATAGGAGTATATCAAGCACATTATCTGCGTCTAGAGGGAAAAGGTTAAAATTGCTCTTTAGAAGATAAGCTGCAGTAAAAGAAAGCACTCCCCGAAGGCCTCCTTTTAGGCATATTCCTCCATTCCCTCCTTCCTTACCTCTTTGGTGATTGTACCCTGACGTTACTCTTCTGTGTGTTCACAACCTGCCTGCCTTTCAGAACTCTGCCTGGGTCCCACCTCTTTCTTGAACAAAAATTCTGATGTGCTTTTTAATATTATTACTATTATTTTTTAAAGTGAACTCTGTGCCCAACATGGAACTTGAATTTATGACCCTAAGATCAAGAATCACATGCTCTACTGATTGAGCCAGTCAGGCGCTCCTGATGTGTTGTTCCCAGATATTTGGGGAGTCTAAATATCTTCCTGATTTCTAACTTAATCCCATTGTGGTCAGAGAACATCTTCTCTAAATTTTAGTCTTTGGCATTTACCGAGACTAATTTTCTGGCTTCCCATATGACCTATCTTATTGAATGTTCCATTTGTACTTGAAAAGAATATATATTCTGTGATTATAATTTTCTATAAATGTGAATTAGAGGGGCGCCTGGGTGGCTCAGTTGGTTAAGCGACTGCCTTCAGCTCAGGTCATGATCCCGGAGATCCGGGATCGAGTCCCACATCGGGCTCCCTGCTCGGCGGGAAGCCTGCTTCTCCCTCTCTCACTCCCCCTGCTTGTGTTCCCTCTCTGGCTGTGTTTCTCTCTGTCAAATAAATAAAATCTTTAAAAAAAGAAAATGTGAATTAGATCAAGTTGGTTGATAGTATTGTTTAAAACCTTCCACATCCTTACTTACTTTTGTCTGCCTATCTTATCGGTACCTTTGCCCAGTGTCTTTGGAGTCTCTTATTTCACTGAGAGGTGGGTGTAAAAATCAGCAACTATGATGATGGATTCTTCCCTCCCCCTTTAATTCTATCAGTTTTTTGTTTTGTTTTGTTTTTGTTTTTTTTTTAGCTTTAAAAGCTATTATTAGGAAACAAGAAAGACTGGGGGGAAAGCCTAAGCATTTAACTCAAGAAGGTAGAAAGACAAAGTTCACAGTACACAGACATAGAGAGTAGTAACAATGACAACAGAAATGAAGAAATGGAAGTATCAATAAAACCAAAAGCTCACACAGGAAAGCATCTGTAATGTAGGCAGCTTCTAGCACGATTGATAAAGAAAAGGACAAGGCAGTGAGCAGTGAGCAAGCAGTACTTAGGGTGGACGGGACCATAACTGCTAACACGCGGTCATTTTGTTTCATGTATTTGGAAGCGCTGTTGGGTCAGCAGCACCATGGTTTTCTTCTTTCTTTTGTTCAGTTTGGGTACTTTCTATTGATTTCTCTTCAAGTTTGCTGACCCCTCTGCAGTTGTCAATCTCTCTATGATTCTCATTTTAGATGTGCTATTTTTAATTTTAAAATTTTCATGTGGTTCTTTTTGGTAGTTTGCATTTTCCACTGAGATTCACCATCTTCTCACTTATCAGGCCCATCTTTGCCTCCGGTTTCCTTTCTTTCCTTTTCTTTTTTCTTTTTTTAAGATGTGTTTATTTGAGAGAGAGACAGAGATAGTGAGAGAGAGGATGAGCAAGGAGGAGAGGGAAAAGCAGGCTCCCCATTGAGCAGGGAGCCTGACATGGGGCTCCATCTCAGGACCCCAGGATCATGACCTGAGCCAAAGGTGGATGCTTAACCGACCGAGCCACCAAGGTGCCCCTGCTTCCAGATTCTTAAAGGTATTTATAATTTAAATATCTGGGTGATTTGGGGGTCTGTTCTTATGGATTGCTTTTTCCTCTCCATTGCAAGTCAACATTTTCATGCTTCTTTGCATGTTTACTGATTTTTTATTGTGTGTCAGAAAATGTGGATGTCACACGGTAGGATTCTGGATCTCGTCTTACTTTAGGGAGGCTTTCATTTCTTCCTTCCTTCCCTCCCTCCCTTCCTTTCTTTCTTTCCTGTACTGTGCTGTGCTTCCCTTCCCTTCCCTGTCCTGTCCTGTGCCGTCCTGTCCTTTCCTTTTTTTTTTTTTGAGAGGCTTTCGTTTCTTTCTAACAGGCAGTTCCTGGCCTGTTCTTTTGACCCTGTCAGGCTTGCTTTTATGCTTTGTTAGAGTCAGTCTGTTTTGGAATTATCCTTAGTCTGCAGGCATGACCCTTAGTCTAGAGGGCATTCTTTAGACTTAATACTTGGCCTTTCTGAACAGAGGTGCTCAGCAGGTCTTTCCATGCTGAATTGGCTGTTTGAATGTTGGGCACCCAGAGAACTTAACCCTACAGTCACTGACGTTTGTTGGGCCTTCCAGAATCTCACCTTGCACGTGTCTGCCCAGAGTACCACAGAGTACCTCCTTTCGCTTCTCTCCTGCATCCTCCATCCCCTTCTCAGATATTCTGCCCTACACATTCTAGCTGCCTCTGCAGCCTCCAGCTTTGAATCCCTGTCTCAGTCTGCTTCCGCAGTTCCAGGAGACTCCTCCTGATTTGGGCTCTAACTCCCTGCACGGTGGCTGAGAAGGTGCCCCAACACAGGAAATCGGAAGTGACGTTTTTCTCTTCTCAGGGATCACAGTCCTGCCGAACTTGTTGTTTAACACCTGGAAACGGCTGTCTCGAATATTTTGCTTAGGGCAAAGGCTGTCTGATAGGAGAGTTCTAATTCCTTTAGGTCCTTTACAAACTTTGTCAAATGTTTTAAATGCTAGCTTTTTGTGTGGTTGTGCAGTGGTAGCTCCTTGTGGTTTTGATCGACTAGCTTCTTTGATGACTCACTGAAATTAAGCACCTTTCCATATGCTTATTGGCCATTTGGATGTCATACATAGGTTGTGTGTGTGTGTGTGTGTGTGTGTGTGTGTGTGTGTGCTGTCAGTTCACTTCTTTTTTTTTTTTTAAAGATTTTATTTATTTATCTGAAAGACAGAGACCACAAGTAGGCAGAGAGGCAGGCAGAGAGAGAGGAGGAAGCAGGCTCCCCGCTGAGCAGAGAGCCAGACGCAGGCCTCGATCCCAAGACCCTGAGATCATGACCTGAGCCACCCAGGCGCCCTCAATTCACCTCTTTGTCCATTTTTCTAGTTATATTTCTTATTCATTTGCAGGAGTTACTTGTATATTCTCAGTACAGGTCTTTTGTTGGATATATTTACTACTAATATCTTCTTACACCCTGTGGCTTGCCTTTTCACTCTTTTTTTTTTTTTTTTTTTAAGATTTTATTTATTCATCTGACAGAGAGAGCACAAGCAGGGAGAGCAGCAGGCAGAGGGAGAAGCAGGTTGTCTGCTGAGCAGGGAGCCCAGCGTGAGGGCCTGTCCCAGGGCTCTGGGATCATGACCTGAGCGAGAGGCAGATGCTTAACTGACTGAGCCACCCAGGCATCCCGTGCCTTTTTATTCTTAGTGGTGACTCTGAGGAATCAGAGTTTTTAATTTTAATGTAGTTCAGCTTAACTGTTTTTTTGTTTTTTTTTTCTTTAGGGTTAGTGCTTTTTTATGTCCAATGTAAAAAATCTTTGTCTATCCCACGGTCATGAGGAAGTTCTTTTTTTTTTTTAATTAAGTTTTTATTTTAATTCCAGTGTAGTTAACATACAGTATTATATTAGTTTCAAGTTTCATAAGGAAATTTTATTTTATTATGTTTCATACACAGATCTACAGTTCACTTGGCATTGACTGTTCTGTGCAGGGATGATGATTTATTTTTTCCATATTGACCTAGTTCTTTAATTGAAGAGCACATTTGCTGCTGTATAAATCAGATTATCAATATATGTGTGGGTCTGTTTGGGAACTCCTTACTTTGTCCATTTGCTGTTTGTCCTTGTACCAGAGTCATACTGTCTTAAATGCCGTATATGTCGTGGCATAAGACTTCCAGTTTTGTTCTTCAGGATTGTCTTGGCTTTACTTTCTCCTTTGTATTTGCAAATACAGAGATTTTACTCATTTATTTGACAGCAAGATAGCGAGAGAGGGAATACAAGCAGGCAGAGTAGTAGAGGGGGAAGCAGGCTTCCTGCCGAGCAGGGAGCCTGACATGGGGCTCCATCCCGGGACCCTGGGATTATGACCTGAGCCAAAGGCAGACACTTAACGACTGAGCCACCCGGGCGCCCTACAAATACATTTTAGAATCAGTTTTATCAGTTTTCTACTGAAACAGAAATACCTGTGGGGATTTTCTACCAGGATTACACTAAATCTATAGATTATTTTGATACTAGGAATAAATAATGGAATATAAAGAATTCTTACTGATGAAAGCAAACCAGAAAAAAAAGGAAACTTTTTTTCTTGTTAATCATAAAGGTTGAGTGATTCCTATAAATTGTTGAAATTTCAAAATATCTGCTTATTCCAGATTCACCTTTTTTGTATTTTTTTTTTTTAATTCTACTTTTCTTTGACACTTAGTACTTGTTTTTTTGCTGGTGGAGATCATGTTGTAATCTTCATGGGTCCAGCATTATCTTTTTTACAGACTAGATGCTCAGTGAATATGGGATTGAATATCATTGATTATCTCAGTGCCCACTCTGTATTATGCACTGTCAAGCTGGGGTATACAGCCGACTACCCTGGAACAAGGGAACAAGATAGCCAGCCAACAGAAGGCTCTTTGTGTCCAGTTTACAATCCTAAGGACCACTATTGGCCATCTGTTTGGGAAAATGGTTGCCGCCTTTGAACCAACAGTGTGGGGGTGGGTCCAACAAATGGGCCAGGGCAATTGGGGTGCTTGTTCAACTTGATCATGGTTGTTACAAAGGGAGGAAACCTCTGACCTGCAGTGCCTTTCATCTCAGTTCTTTTTTTTTTTTTTTTAAGATTTTATTTATTTATTTGATAGAGAGAGAGATCACAAGTACCCTGGTCCAAGGACCCTGAGATCATGACCTGAGCCGAAGGCAGAGGCTTAACCCACTGAGCCACCCCGGCGCCCCTCATCTCAATTTTTATCTTTTTATGTCAAGGGCTGCTTGTGGCCACTAACTAAATCTCTATTATAGTGCTGCATTTATAGTAATCTCTAAACTACTAATTGGAACCTTCACTTAATATTTTTTTGTCACTTGCACTTTTGTGAAAGAAAGGCAGCCAATCCAGTTAGAAGAATTCAGTCAAAACGAACAATTCCAGCATTTGCCCTGGTGATGCATGGATTCAACATAAACTTCTGTTTACTTTCTACTTCTGTGATATCATATAGTAATTCCTGGTTTTATTGGTTGTTCTGTAGCATCCCGAATTGGAAAGAGTCTCTGTCTCTTGTGGATGTGAAAGATTTAAGTATTTTTTTTTAAAGATTTTATTTATTTATTTGACAGAGAGAAACACATCCAGAGAGGGAACACAAGCAGGGGGAGTGAGAGAGGGAGAAGCAGGCTTCCCATGGAGCAGGGAGCCCGATGTGGGGCTTGATCCTGGGTCTCCGGGATCATGACCCGAGCTGAAGGCAGTCGCTCAACCAACTGAGCCACCCAGGTGCCCCAAGATTTAAGTATTTTTAAAGCACTTGTTTTAGCTCTTAGCAGAGCCCTTATTCCTGTTTTTCAGTGGAGAAGGCTGTGGTTCAGGATGGTAATAAAGTGTTTTTAGAATTATATTGCTGATTTGTTATAGAGCTGGGATTGAAATCCAAGTATTTTTTTTTTAAAGACATTTGGATTTTTTTTTAAAGATTTTATTTATTTATGAACACTTGGATGATTCAGTTGGTTAAGTGTCTACCTTCAGCTCAGATTGTGATATTGGGGTCCTGGGATTGAGCCCTGTCAGGCTCCCTGCTCAGCTTCTTCCTCCCTTTTCCTCTCTTCCTACTCGTGCCCTCTCTCTCTCTCAAAATTAAAAAAATAAAATCTTAAACAGGATTTTATTTATTTTTTTTATTTTTTGAAAAAATTTTATTTATTTATTTGACAAAGAGAGAGATCACAAATAGGCAGAGAGGCAGGCAGGGAAAGAGGGAGAAGCAGACTCCCCGCTGAGCAGAGAGCCAGATGTGGGACTTGATCCCAGGACTCTGAGACCATGACCTGAGCGGAAGGCAGAGGCTCAGCCCTCTGAGCCACCCAGGTGCCCCAAGCAGGATTTTATTTAAAAAATTTTAGATGGAGTGCCTGGGTGGCTCAGTTGGTTGGGCATCTCAGGACTGGAAAGGACCCAGAGGCTAGCTACTTCCCTGTGCATAGGTACCACTCCCTGCATTGCCTGAGTGACTGCTCTGTTATGTGTGAGTGCTAGTTGTGGGGGCTGCCTGGCACCCACAGAAGACATGGCAGTTTGGTGGTTGGAGGAGAGCAGATACCAGTCACCCCACAGGGGTGCAGGTTTTCGCTAAGACGTGTGGGTTATATAGAAGAGTGCAAGACCTCGCCTGTCCTCAGACGCTTGCAGTCGAGCATGGAGGAAAACAAGAACAAGAACAAAGTAAGAAAAACACAGTGAAAAGGAAATTGGATGAGGGCCTAGAGGAAGGGGCAGAGTGGGTTAGTAGGGACTGATGAGTGCCGTAGCCACTTAGTGCGTAGCTCGGGGCCGTGGGGGCTGTGGTGTGTCTGGCCCAGACCGTCTCTGGCAGGAGGCTCCACGCCTTTACCGACCAGTGTCGAGAGGGGAATGCAGCCATTTGCCTTATGGTCTTCGTCCTTTGTTGTGTTGTGGGGCTCATTCTGAGGCCTACGAGGAGATATGTCAGGTATGTTTTCTGGCTGTCCCTGGTTTTGACTAAACTCACAGGATGGCCGTTTGTGAAGGGTATCGGTACTTTTTACTGCTTGACTTACATGCGCCAGCTGTAGTGGGTGTCATTTTAGGATGTATGCTCAGCAGTGAGGTCGATGGATGCACACGTGGCCTTTTAGTTATTCAGCCAGCACAGTGCGCTCTCCTGATGTACTTCTGAGAAGCACTGACGGGTAGATTTCAGGCTTTTTCTCCACTGGCTGGAACTTTCAACAAAAACACTTCCATCTCTTCTGAAGTGCATTAGAAAAACTGGAAGCTGTTACTTGATTCACAGATGGTGGATTGCATATAAATAACCCATCTTAGATACCAAGTATTGTCATATATTCCTTACCTTTTATGGCTGCCACTTGCATGCTTTCTCTGTTCCCAGCACTGTGCAGAGCCCTTGACATATTATTTTTAAAGGTTACCAGATAATGCCAGGGCTCTTATTCTAAAATGCGGTCTAAGTTTGGGATTATGTAGCTTAGAACCCTGGTGGTTCCCATTACATAGAGCAACAACCTCTTTTTTTTTTTTTAAGATTTTATTTATTTATTGACAGAAACAAAGCTAGAGAGGGAACACAAGCAGGGAGAGGGAGAGAGGGAGAAGCAGGCTTCCTGCCAAGCAGGGAGCCCAATGCGGGGCTTGATCCCAGGATTCCAGGATCATGACCTGAGCCGAAGGCAGATGCTTAACGACTGAGCCACCCAGGCGCCCCTACCACTTTTTGTAAACAGTCTTGTACCCTTCTCCCTAAAAATTTTCTGAGCTAATGTATCATTCATAAACACACATGCACACACAAATAAATTCATTTATTAATATATATATTATTACTAATATGTATATATTTGCCAAAGTTATATTTGAATGGTGTGGAATTGAATGTTTCCCTACTGTTTGCTTCTCTGGAGACAAAGTGGGCAGGGAGTAGAGGTAGGGAGGGGACAAGGGTATTCTCCTTTCCTCTTAAATGTCGAGTGTGCATGGGGTTTTATGGAGGTCTGCTGAACGGAGCGCCCAGCTGTTTTGATTTATAGTTTTCTGCAAAAGGAAAAAAACCTCACACAGACAACAGCAAAGCCCTTGAGACCTCCTTGTTTCTGCCTTCCTCCTTTCTGTCCACATTGTCTGGCTTTTGATAGGAGATGACAGTGCCTGGAACGAGGGGAGAATGACTTTCACATTTAGGGTTCTTACTCTAAAGTCTTTTCCCCCATATTTTAGCCTGGATTGTTTTGATATTCCATCTCAGTTCTCGTTCTTTGCAGTGCATGTGGGCAAATGTTGATCACTGTGGAAGTTTGTAATTTTTGATCTCATGAAATTCCACAGTTGTCTGATTATCAAATGTGGCTAAGGTTCTGTGTTTAGAAGAATAGAATTTGTTAAATTGAAGATCAGGTAAATAAATAAAGTGGGCTGGAAAAGTAAGCCTTGCCAGTGTGGCATGTAAATTAAGCCAAACCTTTCCAGAATGAGAATACAGACTGTGGGATATATAGGAATTTTGTTGTACTTTGATAATTTCCTGTTTCTGTGCTTGCCTCTTAGTCAGATAAGGAGACAGGTTTGATCTGAATGCCGGTCCCGGCTTACCACTTGCTCGAAGTGTGACTGTAGGTACCAGCTTGGTAGATATTAGCTGAGCACATCCTCTCTGCATTGCGAGGTTCTGGTGCTATAGCAAGTCTTTTTAACTGGAGTCTCTGGTTTTTGATTGCAAAGTAGGAGTCACAGTTCTTGATTTACTACTGATGAGAGATGAAATGGGATAATAAATTGAAAATTTTAAATGTCTAAAAAATTAATTAATTAAAAATAAATTAAAATTTCTAATAGTGCCTGGCACTTGGTTAGGCCCTACCTCACAGTAATTATTGCTGCTATTTATTGTTTATAATTCTAAAAAAATATGCTTCAGTAATAAGGAGCGGACCTAAAAGGACTAACCCAGAGGAAGATTATGAAATAAATTCTAGTGGCAGTAACATTGTGATGAACAGTTTGCCTTCAACAAGGTTGTACCATGTTGGTAATGAAGGATTATCTATGAAACCTGTGGCTTATATCTGATCACACTGGAATGCAGTACTTCAAGAAAATTCTAGGGGGCGCCTAGTGTGGCTCAGTCCTTTAAGCGACCAACTCTTGGTTTCAGCTCAGGTCATGATCTCAGGGTGGTAGATCAAGCCCCACGTCAGGCTCCACATGCAATGGAGATTGCTTGAGATTCTCTCCTTCTCTCTAGGTCCCTCCCCCTGCATGTATGCTCTCTGTCTCTAAAATACATCTTTTTTTTTTTTCTGTTTTAGATTTTATTTATTTATTTGGCACAGAGGGAGAGGGAGACACAGGATGCCATCTAGCAGGGAGCGCGATGGATGTGGGACCCAGTCCCAGGTCCCTGGGACCATGACCTGAACCAAAGGCAGCTCCTTTTTTTTTTTTTTTTTAAAGATTTTATTTATTTATTTGACAGAGTGAAACACAGCAAGAGAGGGGACATAAGCAGGGGGAGTGAGAGAGGGAGAGGCAGGCTTCCTGCCAAGCAGGGAGTCTGATGTGGGGCTCGAACCTGGGACTCCAGGATCCTGACCTGAACCAAAGGCAGATGCTGAACGGCTGAGCCACCGAGGTGTCCCCCAAAGACAGCTCCTTAACGTACTGAGCCACCCAGGCACCCTAAATAAATAAATATATATATTTTTAAAGAAAATTCTAGAGAAAACTTTCATTTGAACTGTAAGCATTTTTTAAAAAGTACTTCTTATCATGGCTGGAGGATGTGAGCTGTGGAGATCTTTCTATCCCTGCCACATAAAATCAGCACTTCTGGAGATTTTCTCTGAGGATATCCCTGGTCTGGGCCTTCGAACCCATTCTTGCTTTGAGAGGCAGCATCCTCTGACAGATAGCTACTCTTCACTCCCTCATGTAACTTATGATTTCTCTGGGGACAGAGTTACCCAGTCCTTAAATCTACTGCTTCTTCTTCAGCACACTTCATTCTTTTGGCTTTTTTCTCAGAGTCTTTGTGGGATTTATTTATTTGTTTGTTTGTTTGACAGAGAGAGAGAGACAGCTAGAGAGGGAACACGAGCAGGGGGAGCGGGAGAGGGAGAAGCAGGCTTTGCGCTGAGCAGGGAGCATGACACGGGGCTCGATCCCAGGACCCTGGAATTGTGACCTGAGCCAAAGGTAGATGCTAAACAACTGAGTCACCCAGGCACCCCATGTAGGTTTTATTTATGAATGTGAGTGGGAGCTAGGTTGGTGAAACCCATTTTGGTCTAACAAATACATTGTGGTTAGTTTGCTAGAGGTTAATTTTTGAGGTTTGTAAGTGTGCATGGCTGTCACCCAACTTAGAATTACACTGTAAAACAAACTTAATTTCCCCTGGTCAGAAGGATTTATTATATGGACAAAAAGCCCAAGAAATTTACTGATCCATAGTATTTTCATTTTTTCTTTATGTCGTTGTGATGGATAATTCTCTTCATGAGTTTCTGGGAATCTGTCAACTTAAAGGAACTCATAGAAATTTAAAGTATATCTTGTGCTCTGTGTGCCCCCCATGCCCACCCCAAGGCAAGTTCTGACCTGCTCTTGTCACTGTATTTTGTCTGAGTATGTCCTATAAATGGAACCATTCAGTATATAACTTTTTTTTAGAGATTTTTATTTATTTATTTTTTGACAGAGAGAGAGATCACAAATAGGCAGAGAGGCAGACAGAGAAAGAGGGGGAAGCAGGCTCCCCGCTGAGCAGAGAGACCGATGTGTGGCTCGATCCCAGGACCCTGAGATCATGACCTGAGCTGAAGGCAGAGGGTCAACCCTCTGAGCCACCCAGGCGCCACAGTATATAACTTTTTAAGACTGGCTTCTTTCACTGAGCCTAACACCTTTGAGATCCACCCAAGTGTTGCATATAACAATAGCTTGTTCCTTTTCTTTTTTGGAGTTGAAGATTTAATGTCTTATTTATTTATTTATAATTATTCAAATTCTAGTTAACATACAGTGCAGTATTGGTTTCTGGAGTAGAATTCAGTGATTGATCACTTACATACAGCACCCAGTGCTCATCATAGCAAGTGCCTTCCTTAATACCCAACACCCATCTAGACCATCTCCCACCACCTCCTTCTATCAACCACTACTTTGTTCTCTGTAATTAAAAGTCATGATCCCCTCCCCTCTTTTTCCTCCTCCCATATGTTCATCCATTTTGTTTCTTAAATTCCACATGAGTGAGATTATATGGTATTTGTGTTTCTCTGACTAATTTTGCTTAACATAATACACTCTAGCTCCATCCACGTTGCTGCAAATGGCATGATTTCATTTTTTGATGGCTGAGTAATAGTCCATTGTGCATGTGTGTGTATGTGTATACACCATACCTTTTTTTTTTTTTTTATTTGACAGATCACAAGTAGGCAGAGAGGCAGGCAGAGAGAGAGGAGGAAACAGGCTCCCCGCTGAGCAGAGAGCCTAATGCGGGCCTCGATCCCAGGACCCTGAGATCATGACCTGAGCCGAAGGCAAAGGCTTTAACCCACTGAGCCACCCAGGCGTCCAGCTCCATACCTTCTTTATCCATTTATCAGTCAGTGGACATTTGAACTCTTTTCATAGTTTATAGCTGATGTTGATAATGCTTATAAATATTGGGGTACTGGTATCCCTTTGAATCAGTATTTTTGTATCCTTTGGGCAGATATCTAGTAGTGAGACTGCTGGATTGTAGGGTAGTTCTATTTTTAACTTTTTGAGGAACCTCCATACTGTTTTCCATAATGGCTGCACCAGTTTACATTCCCACCAACAGTGCAAGAGGGTTCCCCTTTCTCTGCATCCTCGCCAACACCTGTTATTTCCTGCGTTGTTATTTTTAGCCATTCTGACAGTGTGAGGTGGGTCTTATTGTGCTTTTGATTTGTATTTTCTTGATGATGAGTGATGTTGAGCATCTTTTCATGTGCCTGTTAGCCATCTGATTTCTTCTTTGGAAAAATATTTATGTCTTTTGCCCATTTTTAACTGGGTTATTTGATAAATTCTTTGTAGATTTTAGATACTAAGCCTTTATCAGATATGTTATTTAGAAAGATGTTCTTCCGTTCTATAGGCTGCCTTTTAGTTTTGTTGATTGTTTCCTTCACTGTGCAGAAAGTTTTTATCTTGATGGAATCCCAATAATTCATTTTTGCTTTTGTTTCCCAGATACTCATTGCTGAGTAGTAGTCCATTGTATGGATATGGATATATTGTAATTTGTGTGCATTCATTCATCTGTTGAGGGACCTTGGGTTGTTTCCAGTTATTGATGATAATGAATAGAGCTGTTATAAACTTTGTGTACAGTTTTGTAAGAACATAAATTTTCGGTGTACTTAGCATATTAGTTTCCTAGGGCTGCTGTAACAGATAACCACACAGTAGGGGACTTAAAACAGCAGAGATTTCTTCTTTTCTGTTCTGGAAGCCAGAAATCTGAAATTGGTATTGCTTGCCCAAAGTCATGGTGTCAGTAGGGTCTCACTAGCTTTAGAGGCCCCAGGGAAGAACGCCTTCCTCCAGCTTCTGGAGGCCACTAGCATTCCTCGGCCTGTGGCCTCCTCCTCACCCTCCTCCAGGCCCTTACTCTTCCATTGCTAACCCTCCTCCTGTTTTGCAGTCAGATTTCCCTTGGCTCCTCTTTTAGAAGGATGCTTGTGATTGCATTTAGGGCCCATCAGGATGATCCCTTCCCATTCCAAGATCTTTAACTTAATCTCATCTTCAAATACCCTTTTTTGTTGTTGTTGTGTGGAAGGTAACTCAGGTTCCCGGGAGTAGGCTGTGTATATCTTTTAGAGGGCCTTTTTCTCAGCCTACCACACTCTGGTAAAGACCTAGATGTGGGTGTTACTGGGTCATGTGATAAGTGTACATTTAATTTTATTAGAAACTGCCAAACCCTTCTGCAGAGTGGCTCTTTTTTTATATCCCTCCAGCCCTCTCACGTGCTAGAATGGCTGGTGTCCTCTTTAGAACTTGGTTTTACCTGTATTTTTTATGGTGGCCATTCTAGTGGGTACTCATTATGTTTTAATTTGCATTTCCCAGATGGCTAGTGATGTTGAGCATCTTTTCATGTGAAAACTGCATACTTTTTAATTTTCCCTTTTTACTGCCTTCCTAAGTATGAGGAAGAAATAGCTAAAGGAAGGAAGAACATCACTGTCTTGCGGCAGAAGCTTGCTGAGTATCATGTCTGTGGGAGAGCGCGGGGACATAGTACAGGTCTGTTTCCTTCCAGTTGCTCTTGCCTGTTAAATTTCCTTATAAAGTTTTGTCTGAGCTGATGATATGCTTGATTCTAACTTAGGAGGTGACTATTATCTAGCTTTACAATGAATAATACAAAAATTAAACCATGTTGATATTCTACCAAATTGTTTTTTTCAATGAAAAGTCTTGAACCAGCCACCCCACCACCATGACCCCAGGCATGATACGGGCTTATGTTGCACCTGCTCTCCAGCTGCAGTTCACGCTGATTCTATGTTGCTGTAGATCACGCTTAGGGATATTACCATCTTTTAGACTAGATTTTAAACACTAACCATTTCCTTTCTTTTGTAGCAATGGTTTATAGCAATAAATTGCACTAAATTCTTTTTTGGTCATTGACTAAGTCCAACACTGTAGCTTCTGTTGCTTGAGTTCTTACAGAGTTATGAGGGGAAGTAAATGAATGCCGGTGTCCATTATCTGAGCATTAAAAACTTCAGTTCAGGGGCGCCTGGTTGGCTCAGTCGTTGGGCATCTGCCTTCGGCTCTGGTCATGATCCCAGGGTCCTGAGATCGAGCCCTGCGTCAGGCTCTCTGCTCAGCGGGAAGCCTGCTTCTCCCTCTCCCACTACCCCTGCTTGTGTTTCTTCTTTCACTGTCTCTCTCTGTCAGATAAATAATTAAATCTTTTAAAAATAAAAACTTCAGTTCAGAAAGGCATGGCAGAATAGGATAAAATGAACTGATGCAAAATATATGACATCTTCAGAGTATTTTTTAATTTTTAATTTTATTATTTTGAACTCACGACCCTGAGATTGAGACCTGAGCCAAGATGAAGAGTCAGACACTTAACCATCTGAGCCACCCAGGCGCCCCTGGAGTATTTTGTTATTCTAATTGTGCTGCTTTTTACTATGCTGTTTGGGTGTTGGGTGATGTATGGAAGTGTTGAGTCACTATATTGTACACCTGAAACTGGTATGAAACTGTGTGTTAACTACACCAGAATTAAAAGCAATAAAAAAAAAAGAACGATCTCTTTCCCGTAAAAAAAAATGACATTTGCAGTTAAATATAAATAAGTAGTACCCGGTTTCAGTCTCTGGAAATTGAAAAGCCCATGATTTAAAACAGTCATGGCTCAGAAAACAGGATTACATGGCATTTCCTTACTCACTACGAGAATCCACCCCTTCTAAAGATTGTAGGGCTTTACATTTCTAGTGTGCTAAGTTGCTGTTAGCAGCATGAGCTTTTCAGTATGTCGACTTGATCCAGCATTTACTATCTGTAAATATTTGCTTCTAGCTCTGGTGCTAATACTTCCAGCCATGTGATCTTGGAGAAGGCACTTAGCTGGTAAGATAGACCTGAGCCCCGGTTTCTCCATCTCTCAGATGGCACTGATGGTACACTCGGGTCCTTCCCAGGACGATAGGAGACCCAGATGCGCGGATGGCTGTGAAAGAGCATAAGAAATGTAAATGCTTCATGAATGTACATGATTATCATTATGTTGTCATGGAATCATTCACTTGTCTTCCTAATTTGAGATAGCAGATCTGTTTGAATGCTCACATTTGTAGAGAGTTTTCTTACTTACTTAAAAAAATATTGCCAAATAAATAGAATACTTAGAGGTTGACCAGCAACGGCTTTTTCATTACTCACTTTTCAACTTATTTCTTCTGGATTTTGACAATTGTAGAGGAGGGGTAAATTAAAGAAGGGAAAACCCCCTGTCTATAATGTGTGCCCTTTTAAGCTACTCTTTTGGTGAGACTGCGGTGATCGGGGGAAGTGTTGATACACTAGGGAAGAGGTTTTATCCTTTGTTGAAATACGTTTAGAAACATACAAAACCCAGTCACATAATGTTTAAGAATATATATGTGGTATCATTCTGTACACATCCTTTTGAAACTTGATTTTTTTATTCACCATTGTACTTAAGATTTACCTGTGTTGATGCATAGATCTAGCTCCTCATTTTACCTGCTATATAGTCTTCTGTAATATGATTATGGCATAGTTTATCCCTTCTCCCATTTGTGGCCAGTAAGGTTGTTTCTGCCTTTTCCATGATGACAGAAGTGGTGCAGTGAACATCTGTGTGCACATCTGCTTCTGCATGTATGTGGAAGTTTCTCAGAGTTGTGGATCAGGCAGGTCAGGCTAGGCTTTGCTCTGGTAACAGACATTACCATTAGGTTCCAGTTGCTTAATCGGGAGGTTTATCTCCTGTGGGTGTGCTTGAGGGTTGCTTTGCCCCACCTACTTTCTGGGGGACCCCGATGATGGTGGCCCCAGACTCTTGTGCCTGCATAACTAGAAAGTGCAGTGTCCTGGATATTGAGATAATGCAAGTGAACAACAAGAACTGTGAGTTCTCCAGCCAGGAAGAGGTCACTTCTCGTTACACACCACGTGCTAGGTACAAGGTCTCACCTCAGCGAGAGGCCTATGAAATGTCGTCTTCTGTGTGTTACGGAAAGGAAAGGGTTAGCAGTTGTTTGTGAGCACTAGTAATGTCGGCCAAAGATAGGTACCTGGAAGAGCAGCTGTCTGCCATTTAATACTGTGTCTCTAACACATTACATACAACTGCCCCTTGAACCCCCAAAGGGACAACCAGTTCTCCCCCAAATTAGTTAATTTTGGAATTTTGAGAGAGAGCCCTTTAGTCTTAAATTACAGCTTGATTGTGGATCATGGGCTTTTTTTTTTTTTTTTTAGACATTAATAAAGTCAAAGGTGGAGACTGGAACCTATGTCTTGGGATTTGTAATTCAGTACAACAGCTACTTACTAAAAATGTAGAACGGGGATTTTCTGTTGGTCTGGGTTCACTTACAGAGACAAGAACCCATAATAGCTCATTTTAATGGGGAGGGCTTTATTAACGAGTATTTTATAGCTAAAAGAATTATTGGGGGCGCCTGGGTGACTCAGTTGGTTAAGCGACTGCCTTTGGCTCAGGTCATGATCCCGGAGACCCAGGATCGAATCCCACATCGGGCTCCCTGCTCGGCAGGAAGCCTGCTTCTCCTTCTCTCACTCCCCCTGCTTGTGTTCCCTCTCTGGCTGTGTTTCTCTCTGTCAAATAAATAAAATCTTAAAAAAAAAATGAATTATTGGGAGAGCTGAGAAAGCAGGTTATAGTTTGAGCTTGGTGAATGATGCCCAAAGTCACCGGCTGCACAGACCTGGGCTACCAAGGAAGCTGAAGCCTCTTTGGTTCTCGGAGAGCTGCCAGCTCTAGAACCACCACTATAATCAAGGGCATTTTGCTTCTGGCTCCAGAGCAAATCTGCTGTCCTTCATTCTGCTGCTCACCACCTGTGAAGCTAATGCCTGGACATGGGATCCCCCCCCCCCCCCCAGCTCCATCCCAGAAAACCAAACGCTTCCACAGCTGGGCTTGTCGCAGCAACAGTGGAAGCAGCAGGAGCCTGCTTGGCCCTGCATATGCTCTCCAGATCTCCTGTGAGGGTTATCTGATTGCTGAAACCTAAATCGTACTCCAACCCTCGCTGCAGACAAGTCAGAGACGCATCGTTTTTAGCTTTCCAGCCTCTGCACTACTCTGTGATGAAACTTTAAGGGGAGGAACGTTAGGGACTGAACGTTAGAGACAGAACGTTACGTCCTGAGCATCAGTTCACTCTGCTGGCCCCAGGTTCTTTCCCTGATTATTAAGATGTATATGTAGAATTATGAAGCTCTGACCCCTGGGATTTTATGCGTACTTTTGTGAATGCGCACGGTAACATTTTTCTCTGCATGGAGCCCAGGCTTTCATGAGATTCTCAAAGGGGATGATGTCCAAACAGAGGTTAAGCACCTGTTGACCAGACAGTGATTAAGCACCCAGATTCTGAGATCAGGCAACCTAGGTTTGAATCCTGTCTCTGCTACTTACTTGGTATGAGACCTTGGATGTGTCATTTCTGTAAGTCTTAATTTCTGCCTCCTCAAAGTAGGGATATTAGGGGATACCTGGGTGACACATTCATTTAAGCATCCAACTCTTGGTTTTGGCTTGGGTCATGATCTCAGGGTGGTGAGATTGAGTACCATGTCATGTGCCACACTCAACTTGGAGTCTACTTGGGATTCTGTCTCCCTCTCCTTTTGTCCCTCCTGCTTATGCTTTCTCTCTCTCTCTTTCATAAATCAGTGGGAAAAAATGGGGATATTAGGACCTATCTCCTAGGGTTGTTTTGAGGGTATGGAAGCATGTATCATAGTGCCTAGTATATTGCCCAGCCCAGAATAATAACCAGTAACTGGTAGTTGCATGCATGCACTCATTCATTCATTTGTTCATTCCTTAGAAGAAGGTGGCCAAACCCAAAAATTACAGTGTGTTGCTGCCTCTGTTAAGGGTCCCACTTGGTAACTCTTCTCTCTGGTATCTCAGTATTCTTAGGTATCGCTTCCTTTGTTCCCACCAAATCCTGTGTGTAGCCCTGTGGGATTTATCACACTGTTGGATCATTGCTTCTCTGTTACTTCCTCTTATACATCTTCAGAGCAGAGATTATGTTGTAGTGCCGTGTTCAGTAAATGTTTATTAAATGAATGAATGAAAACCGAATGGTTAAATTAGCTTGGAGGAGAGGAGACTCTGGGAAGACATGCTAGTTGCCTGAGAATATTTAAAGGACCATCATGTAAAAGGAAGCGGGTTTCACCTTGCACTGCTTTGGAAGGCAGAGTTAGGAGTAGTGGATAGTATTCACAAAATAAGGGGTGTTTGGGCTCATTCTGGAAAGAGATTTCAAACAGTGGGAGCAGTCAGATAATAGGATGGGTGCCTTGGAAGGCAGTGATTAATTTATCCCCGGGGGTATTGAAGAGGAGGTAAGATAAGGAGATCAAGACTGTATTCAGGGGCACTTGGGTGGCTCAGTCCTTAAGCGTCTGCCTTTGGCTCAGGTCATGATCCTGGAGTCCCAGTATCGAGCCCCGCATCGGGCTCCCTGCTCGGCAGGAAGCCTGCTTCTCCCTCTCTCACTCCCCTTGCTTGTGTTCCCTCTCTAGCTGTATTTCACTCTGTCAAATCAATAAATAAAATCTTAAAAAAAAAAAAGACTGTATTCAAACGATATGGGACTCTTGGAACACTCTTGGGACACTTCCTTGTCTGAGTACTTTTATTGAATGCACTTTGGTAATCCCAAAGGGCCTTATCTAGTCAGGGAGGGAAGGTATCTTCAGGTGGGAAGGGACAGAGTGTATTAGGAATAGTTTGGCTGGAATATTCAGGGGAATATGTGGATTAAGGCTGGCAAGGCATGTTTGGGCTACTTCAGACATGACCTTGAGCGCTAAGCCGAAAGTTTTGGAAATATTTGGTGGGCAGTCAGAATTACAGGTAATTCCTAGTAGGATATTAGCACCATGAAAATATCTCCAGTACTTAGAGTAACACTTGGCACATAGTAGTTGTTCAATAAATATTTTTTGAAGGAACTTATTAAAAGATCATAGCCATGGTTTAGAAAATTAATCTGAAACCTGAGTTTAGGTTGGGCATGGAAAGGAGGACACAGAAATAGGAGGTAAGGAGAGCTTGAAGAGAGGGAGCTGACACCGAGAGCCATCTTGGTTGTGGGGCCGACTGGGTTGGTCAAGTGGGCAGAAAGGGGAAGAGACAAAGATGATTCCATGAACTTCAGTCTGGTGGCCAGAAATGGGAGTGACATTCCCAGAAATGGGTGGTTACTTGTAGTTCTTCCTTAAGCACAAGAAGGTGAGGCTTTTGGTTTTGGACTTGCTTCAGTAATGTGATGGGGCTAACAGTCTCCATCTGCTCTTCCTCACAGTGGTTTGCCCGTGTGTGTCATTCACTCGTCACTTATAGGTCATTTGTGGTTCTCAGCGTGACTTGGAAGTGTGGTCTCTGGAGAGAATCAGCGGTAATGATCAGAAGAACTGCCTGGTGGGCCTTACTTCCTGTGGGTTCAGTATGACTCTCACATGGTCCCCCCGCTCACTCATCAGGTGTGTTTAGTGTGTTCGCTATAATAGTGTGTAAGGAAGGAGACCCTTTGGACCAGGTCCTCCTCTTTTTTTCCATCTTGGAAAAACCAAAGGTCTGTTTTCTAAGATGTTGCTTCTGGCCCTGAAGCTCCTTTCCCCAGGCTTGCGGGGGTTGTGAGTAACGGCAGTGCGCCAAAGCACCAGAGTGAGGGGCCTGGGCTTGCCCGTGGCCCTCCCTGGCCTCCCGAGATCCGCTGTGCAACCTGCCGTCTGTGCAGTCTGCTCCGGCTGCCAGGGTGGCGACCGAGGAGAACGAGGACACTCGCTCCCAGGACCTGTGCCTTTCAGGAGGTTCATTGTACAGGAAGAACACTCTGTAGGATCAGGGTAAGTTTTTGTCAAAGCAGAAAAGAGCTGATTATTCTTCTCGTTTATTAAAAAAACAACTTGTAAGTATTGTTGTCTCCCATTCTGTAAGTCATGCGGTTTTTCAAAGGAATCACTTCTCTGTGAGAAAAGGGGCAATCACTATTTTTTATAAAAAAGAACGGGATTATAGATGCAAAGATCAACAGATAGATGTTGGTTCCCTGCCGTTGCCTGCTTCAGATTTATGCTAATTTAGAAAAGCCTCTGCATGTGGGAGGTTCTGTGTTTGTTCACTTCGTTTTCTCCTTGACTTTGGACAAACCAGCTTAGCACTGAGGCTTTGCCGTTCATTTCTTCCGGAGAGAGCCGCTTCTTGTGCTTTCTGTGTTTGGGTCCCAAATAATTGGGACCAATTATTTGGTCAAATGAAAGACAGAACTTGACCTCAGATTTCCCACACATGAGTACAGCAATCTTCAGATTTCAAATTGGTGAATCCAGTGGGTCACTGACTTCTTCAGAACTTGAAACATTTTACATCTTGAAACACAACAAAGTTTTGGTGCCTTTTTTGGCTTTATTTTAGCATTGCTATAAATGGAAGTTTTTCTCTTTCAGGCCATTGACATACATTTTACTCTCTTATTTTCTCTTCACCTTTGGGATCCCAGAGGATTCTTGACAGTGTCTAAGGCAACCCCGTAGCGTTTTGCTTAGAGAAGAACTTAGGGCTTGTGGGAGTTGCACGGAAGGGCTGTTGCTGTTGTTGCTACTTGCGGAATTATCTTCCAGTGTTTAAAAGAAACTTCTGTATATGCAGGGCCAGTCCGCCCTGGGCCTTTGCAGTGTCAGCTTTGGCCGTCTGCGCTCTGATGCGTGACAGCTGATCTGCCACCCCTCTGACTTCACCGTAAGGCCATTTGGAGGTGTGTGCGTCTGGGGGTGTTTTAAAACAAAATGAAAACAAAGCAACAAAGCTCTCTCTTGCCTTGCGCTCATGGTTGTGGAATTTGGGCATTTGGAACCCCCCCAGGCTCTGGGCCTGAGCAGAGCTGGGCCCCCCTTGGTGCTGTCCGACACCCTCATGACACAGTCGTATCCCAGGGGCTACCACTGAATGCTGGATGGAAGAGGGGACTCAGTTTCTAAAAGGGCAGCTTGGGGCTCTTTTAGAAGCTTGCTTTATAAAGGAAGAAACTCAGGCCAGCCAGAACACATTCTCAGAACTCAGTGAGAACAGGTTGTTCTAAGACAGGCTCTGAGATCAGCCCACTTGGGAAGGGCTTCTCTGGAGAAGGCCAGATGGTGAGAAGTTTGCAGGCCCCATTTTCCTGTTGAGAATCCAAATTTCAAAAAAATGAGAGGAGTTTGATGAGGATTCTAAGAAAGCTGAGAAGCTGTGGTGCCTCTGGGGCACCCCAAACACTCTTCTTCCCCAGGAGTTTTACCTCAGTTCTCTTAGCTATAAAATGGGCCCCTCATACTCTCCTCCAGGGATGTCGTTTCTGTTACTTAGATGATTGGCTCCCTTAAGTTGGGTGCTTCCCTTGAGCGAGGTGCTGTGCTGGCTACTTGACACATTATTTCCGTCTCCCTTGCAGAGTGCTTGAGAGTTTGCACCCAGGAATCAGACGGATCGGGGGTGGAGCTCCGACTGTGTGTTCACTAGCTATCAGATCTAGTTCTTTATTTCACCTAAATCCTACTAATCTCATTGCATTTCAGAGGTTAACAAGAACTATCTCATTTATCACCATTGAGGGAGGCCTAATAATGCCTTCTAAAGGTCCTCCCCAGCTGTGGAGGCCTGGGGACAACAGGTTGTAGGTTCATGTGAAGCCAGGGCAGTGTTTCCCTGGGTAGCGGCCATTTGTTGGAGTGAATGTTGAGCATATACTGCATGTCTGGAACTCTCCCGAGTTGAAGCCCCTTAAAGGGTTTGTCTCAGTGGTAGAGCCAGGGGGCTAGCCCCTGCTCCTGTTGCAGACTCGGAAGGCTCACCTCCAAGCCCTGTTGCAGTTGCTTAGTTTTGCCAACATAACTGGGTTGAAATCCTGGACCAACTGGGGTTAACTCTGCCACTCTCTGGCCTGCAGATCCTGGTGCCGTTGGGAGGTCATTTTGCTGCATCAAGGATAAACAACAGTAGCTGTGTTTGGTCTCTTACCCCTCCTTAAAGTCAGTTCTCAGTGGGGGGACTTACAGCGTGAAGAAATGGAACACTGTTATCAATTAGGATTCCTGTTCCTCTTGGGTTGGTAGTAGAAGCTACCGGCTGGTAACAAGAGATCTGTTGTTCCTGGATTTCTTTCTGTTCTCTTAGTGTAGACCCTTCCAAGTCTCCGAAATGTCAGGGGTTCTTGAAAGCAGGAAATACTCTGATCTTTTCCAACTGGCTGCATAACTGATCCTGGTAGAAAGACCTGAAAATATTAGGGGATGCCTTCACTGCTTAAACCTTAGGATGCTAAGTCCTTAATACTGCTTCTCTATTTTTTTTTTTTAAGATTTTATTTATTTGACAGAGAGAAACACAGCTAGAGAGGGAACGCAAGCAGGGGGAGTGAGAGAGGGAGAAGCAGGTTTCCCGCCGAGCAGGGAGCCCCCTGTGGGGCTTGATCCAGGGACTCTGGGATCATGACTGAACCGAAGGCAAATGCTTAATGACTGAGTCACCCTGGCGCCCCATGTAGAGTGATTTCCAAACTGAGCATTTACAAAGAAGACAAATCCTGGTCGTTGGGTGCATACAGTGGTGCCAGGCATTGTGCTAAGCACTTTACAGGAATAAGCTCATCGAAGCCATCCCTTCTTCTGGAGTTGTGCAATTGCTTTCTTACTGATGCTCTTGCTTTCGGTCTCTCCGTTTTACAACTTATTTTTCATACATGAACCTGAATAATCTTTCAGGAATGCAAATGAGATCATATTGCTCCTCTGCTAAAACCCTCCAGTAACTTCTCATTTCACTTCAACTGAAAGCCAAACTGAGATCTGGCCTGTGTCCCGGCATCCCCCTCCCAGCCACATAAGCTCATGTTCTGCTTAAACATGACAGATCTGTTTCAACCACAGGGCCTTTGCACTAGGTTCTAGTTCCTCTGCCCAGGGACGTTTGGATGACTTGCTTTCTTTTCTTTCAGGTCCCAGTTCAAATTGAATTCGGGCGAGGCGAACCGCATAATACATGTACATTGTACAAAATTTTTAAAATTTAGCAAGGTATGGAGTGGAATATGTCACCTATAATCCCACCATTGCCCTTTACATTTTTGTGATTCTTTTCATTTCAGCCACTCCATTTATTCATTCTTTGAACATAATATCGGTGATATGCTAGGTATATTACACTGGTGTTTGGTAGGGTTACAGCATTAAAAAAGACAGGGCTCTCGCCTCTGTGAAGTCTGTTGAGTCATTCATCCTTTTGTGGAGGAGGCTGCATGGTGTCATGGTTAAGAACCGAGGCTCTGGAGTCAGACTAGCAAGATTCAAACATTCGGTTGGACCACTTACAAGTTGTCTGTGAGCCGGTTACATTCTGAGCCTGTTTTCCCATTAGTATTGATTATCTATTTCTGTATGACAAACCGCCTTAAAATGGGGTGACTTAAAACAGCAAATCTGTATTACCCGACAGAGTCTCAGGGCCAGGAATTCAGAAGAGAGTTAGCTGGATGGTTCTGGCCCATGGCCTCTGCTTGGACTATGCTGTAGATGTCGGCTGACGGCTTGAATGAGGCTAGAGGATCTGCTTCTAGGGTGGCCCGTGCACAGGGCTGGCAGGGCAATGCTGACGGTGGGCGGTCTCGGCTCCTCGCCACACAGACCTCTCCATAGGCTGCTTGCATGTCCCCAGGGCAGGCAGTCCAAGACACCACAGGACAGAGGCCACGGTGTCTTTTTTTTTTTTTTAAGTTTATTTACTTATTTTTAAGTAATCTCTACACCCAACATGAGGCTTGAACTCACGACCCTGAGAAAAGAGTCACCTACCGTCCCGACTGAGCCAGCCAGGCGCCCCTGCCATAATGTCTTTTATGACCTAGTCACAGAAGTCCCACTGTCATTTCTGCAATATCCTGTTGGTTACCCAAGTTCACCCTGTTGAGTGAGGGAGGGGACAAAGAATGTGAGATGGCAGTCACTGGGGACCCTTTGGGAGGCTGGCTGCTGTACTCGCGGCAGTGGAGCATCATGGTAGCTCCCATAGCTTTGGTTTGAATAGTGAGGATTACATGAAAGAACACGTTGAAAGTGAATGAAGAGAAGTCCTGGTACATAGTAAGCACTCGAAAAATCTGAGCCGTGATTGCCCTGTCATTGCCAGCGCAAGGCGAAGACGAATCTCTTATATGAGGGTGGAGGGAGGACAGGGAAAGCCTTCCCTAAGAAGGAGACATTTAAGCTGAGACTGGACTAAGGAGCAGGCTTTGGAGATATAAGAACATTCCACATGTGAAGATGCTGAGCGGAGGTGGGAGAGTGGCTGCAAATGGGGCGGAGGCCGGGACGCAGCATCACTGTGCCTTTCAGGAAGCTTTTCTTCTCTAGGAAGGTAGATAGCTGAGCTTACCTAGAAAGCAACGGAGAAAATAGGAGCCTTCCAGCAGAGTTTTCTGGAGTGCATCTATGCTGCGAAGGGAGGTTTTTGTTTACCACCCATTTCCCCAGAGCTCTTAAAGTTGTTTTATTTCATTACCTCTGGGAGGAAACATACATCTGGGTCTTCCAGGTCAGACCAAACTCTGTAACTGACCTTTTCCGTCTTAAAGGTTCCCTCTTCCCTTGGGGGGG
This sequence comes from Spilogale gracilis, assembly GCA_004023965.1. Taxonomy (NCBI): domain Eukaryota; kingdom Metazoa; phylum Chordata; class Mammalia; order Carnivora; family Mephitidae; genus Spilogale; species Spilogale gracilis. The sequence goes on from PITA01003289.1 coordinate 27,806, forward strand.
GGCTGTGCTTTTCTTGTTTCAGCAGTACTTAACTTATTTAGCAGGATCAGATTCTTGTTCTGATGAATGCATCCAAAAACTTGGTACAGATTTCCTGTTGTTCATGGCGCATTATTTTCTTGTGTTTGTTTTACATAAGGTCAAGGATATTCTGTTTTGTGTTCTTGATACCTTGCATTTGGATTGATCTGATCAATTCAGAGGATACGAGTAGAGTTGGTGGTATGCTTAGTGCTTGCCTCATTAACCAGCCATTCCAAAGACTAAAGTTCCCCCACCTCTTTTCTTTTAGGCCAGAATTGTCCATATTCAGAATTTTTTGCCGAGCTGATTTTTTGATTCTTAAATATGAATGATATGCTTCTCTTTGTACTTTCTAGGCCTTCCTGAAATTATATGCAAACATTTATGTTTTCACGTGATGATGATGATGATGATGATTATTATTTGGTGTGGAAAAACCATTATCCGCTTCGGAGGGGGGTTGTTTTGGTGTGGGTAGGATAGTGCTTACAGCAGCCTGGGGTGCTGCTTGCCTACTTTGCAGAGTTCTTAGGGGAGGAGGGAGTGCTATGCAAAAATACAGGGTGAATGGGAAGGAGATACATATGTTAGAAGTAGGGATGCTATAATTTATTCTCCTAATCCTCTACTGTTGAGTGCTTACGTTGCTGACAGTTTTTCTCCCCGGAATTTTCATGACTCATTTTCGTATGTTCTTATTTCCTTTGAATAACTTTCTGAAAGTGGGATTTCTGCATCTGAAGAATAGATACTTTTAAAAGCTTTGGCACATGTTGTGAACTGTCGCTCTGAAAGGTGTATCTGGTAGATCAGTTTACCTGTCTGCTGACAACAACAGATGACTATCTATAGGGAGGAGTCCAAGCCGTTGGGTGGCACAGAGCCATAATTTGGCCCGTAGCCCCTATGCTTCTAATCTCTCCTAAGCACCTTAGGAGCCCTTTGCTTTCTTTTTTATGCCACAGTTCTAATGCTTTAGCAAATGCAGAAAGTTTGGAAAATTACGTAAATCTAATGGGACAATAGTAGCCTGGCAGGTTTTCCTAATCCTGGCACTGACCAGATGAATCATTCTTACATTTCAGCTTGGTGGTTTGCCAGCAGAATTAGGTAAAAACTGTCACAAGTACTGGGTTTGGGCTCCTTTTGAGTGCTTCCTTGAGGAGACAGAAGATAAAGCAAAGAATTGGGTAGAATTCATCGGATTGTATTTGGCAGAGTGGAGGTCAGGTGGGTGCGGGCCATCACCCACAAGTCTCCCAGGGGCCGGGAGAGACTGCTGCCAACGAGCTTCCCATCGTGAGGACCCTGAGGTCGTGGCGTGTGCTGGTGCACTCAGAAGAATGTGGCCTGGGGCATTCCATAGACACATACCAAGCACACTTAGCCTCCCCCGGCCTCCTCTCCAGCTAGTTCATGGTCCTGCTTAATAACCAGAGCAACCCACATGACCACAGCATGGAAAGTGGGTCTGGCTGGGCAGGACAGACATCTCCCTGTTGGCTTAGGGGGAGGAACGATGGTCACAGACAAACTTCTGAGTAGGGCCCTGAGCAAACGATGGAAAACCTGTGGTGAGCGGAGGCCCCTTCCGGAGCTGGCTCTGACCGGGAATTGGAGAGTGCACAGGCGCACGGTCCAGGTGGGCAGCGCCAGATGTGGCTCGTCAGGGTACAGAGCAGAGTGTGCCCTGTGATCATGAAGATGACCGAGAAGAAGCATGGTTGCTTTCAGGGACTTCTTTGGAGTTAATGGGTTCTCACCAGACCCGGTCTTCGTATTCCAGTCCTTTTAAAAAAAATTTATTTGCAGTGTGGTTGATACACAGTGTTAGTTTTAGTTTCTGGTGGACAGCATAGTGATTCAGTATTTATATACATTATGAAATGATCACTGCCATCAATCTAGCTACCATCTGTCACCATACAATGTTTTTATAGTATTATTACAATGTTGTTGTCATATTGTGTAATATCACAACATTACAGTATCATTGCCTGGGCTGTGTATTGCAAACTTGAATGTTCCATATTTTATAGCTGGAAATTTGTACCTTCTAATCACTTCCTGTTCTTTTTTTTTTTTTTTTTTTTTTTTTTTTTTTTTTTTTTTTTTTGGAGGCTTAGGACGGGAGGAAAGGGTGATCACCTGTAGTTACGGTATCATCTCCCCAGGTGCCCTGGGCCACCACCCCCATGTGTCATCCTTGATTCCTCCCTTACCCCTACTGCCCACATCCAGTGTGGCAGCAAATGCTCCAGGATAAATCCCAAAGTAAATCACACCACCCTGGCCCTGCACCACTGCGGGCTCTGTCCTGAGACATTTCCCAGTCTCCTAACCTGGTGGTATTCTCCATCTGTGACTGTTCTCCTTCTGCCATCAGAGACCTTTCCTCAGACATTTGCATCACATCTTTACGTTGCCCTGTTTTCTGTCCCCTGCTGGGTATGCGTCTCCACAGCCTGTGGGCCCGTCTGGGCTTGGAGTCCCCCTCTTGGATTTCCCTTTCTTTCACCCCTTTTGTTTACTAGGGTACTTTTTCCTGTGAGTGCCTGCCCCAGACTCTGTCCTTCCCTCCACAGGAGCGCTCTTCTACCAGATCTGCCGGTGCCTGACTCTTTCGGAGCCTGTGCGTCCCAGTTCATGTGGGAAAGAGGTCCTGCTGACCCAGTCCGGGATATCCGTGCCAGGGCCAGCTATCCTTCCTCTCTCAACTTCTCAAAGCACACACCATCTGAAATCCCCTTGTTTATTTATTGGTATAGTTGTTTGCTCTCCTACTAGAAGGCCAAGCGCCCCTTAGCAATCTCGTTTGTCTAAAAGCTCACCTGGCCTCAGAATGCCCTGGAGAGTCTGGCTTCCCCTGGGAATGCCAAGTTTTAGTTCTGGAAGAGCTGCAGATTGTATGAGAAAGAAACACATTTGATTCCTCAAACCAGCCATGGCACAGCCCTTCAAAAGAAAATGCAGGGGAGCCTGGGTGGCTCAGTTGGTTGAGCGACTGCCTTAGGCTCAGGTCATGATCCCGGAGACCCGGGATCGAATCCCACAAGGGGCTCCCTGTTTGGCGGGAAACCTGCTTCTCCCTCTCTCACTCCCCCTGCTTATGTTTCCTCTCTGGCTGTGTTTCTCGCTGTCGAATAAATAAAATCTTTAAAAAAAAAAAAAAAGAAAGAAAGAAAATGCATGTGTGAGGCACCTGGTGGCTCAGTCAGTTAAGCATCTGCCTTTGGCTCGGGTCACGATCCCAGGGTCCCCGCTTGGCAGAAAGCCTGCTTCTCCTTCTCTCTCTGCCTGCCACTTTACCTGCTTGTGCATTCTCTCTCCCTCTCTCTCTGTCAAGTAAATAAAAATCTTAAAAAAAAAAAAAAAGCAGAGAAAGTACATGCACAAACACATGCACACGCACCCACAGAAATAGGGCATATCCTTTAAATGGAAGTAGTCATTTGCATTTGAGTAAGGAAAGTTTTTCACACAGAAAAACATGTTAAAATCAGTCTACAAAATTTAGACTAAGGAGAACATAGAACAAATGACCTGACCTATTTTAATTAGTGAGTAAATTGGAAGAAAAAAATTAAGTGGAATCTCTAGAGTAAAGGAGATAAATTGGAACACATGGAGCTTATTAAGAACTGAATTCAAGGGGCTCCTGTGTGGCTCAGTCCATTAAGCAGACACCTTTGGCTCAGGTCATGATCCCAGAGTCCTGGGATCAAGCCCCGCATCGGGCTCCCTTCTTGCTGGGAAGCCTACTTCTCTCTCTCCCACTTCCCCTGCTTGTGTTCCTGCTCTCACTGTGTCACTTTCTGTCAATAAATAAAATCTTTTTTTTTTTTTTTTAAAGAGCTGAATTGAATTGGGGGGGACTCTGGGGGCACCTGGCTGGCTCAGTGGTGGAGCATGTAACTCTTGACCTTGGGATTACAAGTTCAAGCCCCATGTTGGGCATAAAATTGGGGAGAATCCATTTGTGAGCTGAATGGGGACATTTGAACTCTGGTGGAAGATGATAATGATTTATTGTTAATTTTTAGGCATGATAACCAAAAGAACTGTTATGTTTAAAAATCAGTCATTGGGGTGGCTAGGTGACTCAGTCGGTTAAGCATCAGATGCCTCTTGATTTCTGCTCAGGTCCTGGTCTCCAGGTCATGGTCTCTGGTTGGTGGGATTGACCCCCAGCCTCGAGCTCTGCATCGACCCTCTGCTCTCAGCAGAGTCTGCTTGGGATTCTCTCTCTGCCCCTCTTCCCTCGCTCATGCATTGTGTGTGCTGTCTCTCAAAGAAATAAATAAAACTTAAAAAGATCAGTTTTTGTCTTTTAGAGACATATGAAAATATTTATGAATGAAATCATGTAATAATCAGATATTTGCTTTAAAACAACTTGAGCAGGAGGAGTGGGTGGTGTCAGTGAAAGGCAGTCAGCTGTGGTTGGGACTTGTCGTGGCCAGGTGAGGCAGTACGTGGTAGATGGGGGTGCATGGGGTTCTTAAACTGCTCTCTGTACTTTGAGCTATAGTTTGACATTTCCATAATAATTTTTTTACCACGGAGATTTTTACTTCCCCCAATGTTGCATTTTCCATGGCACCTCTGACAGTCTGCTGCTCTTTTTTAAAGCTGTACTCCTAAAACGGGAGAGCTTTCCCATGCACTTCATTCCCGGATGCAGCTGTCGGCCCCTGCAAGCATTAGAGCTTTCAGCCTCTTCTTTTTCTTTATCCTTCTTGATAGAAAGATTGGTTGGTGGCAGGATTTACGTGGTTGCTACATTTGTGAGGATGTAAAGTAGTTGGCACCGTGCAAAAAGTACGTACACAAGTGCATGGGGGGCTTGGTGTGAATGGGCATTCAGCAGCAGTGTGGAGTTACAGAAGACATCTGTTGGTGAGAACGGAGCCTTCCTAGGATAGAGCCAGTGATGACTCTCACTGTGTGTCCTCACTCTGATGGGGATGGAAGAGAGGCAGCACCAAATAGCAGAAGCAGAAAGCTTTCGCTCTGGGACCAGCCTGCCCCACCTGGGCTGAGAGAGCCCTCCTTATGTCAACCCTGACTTGCACTGGTCAGTGGGATTGTTGCTTGTTACAGGGAGCAAGGAAGAAAGATAGTGAGTTATATGACAGCCGAGACTATCTGACCATGGGTATTGTGCTCTTGGCACAGAGTAGTGTTTGTTGAAGAAAGGAATGAGTGCATCTTTTCAAGCCTTGGGGGACTTAATCTATAATAGGCCCACTTTCTAGGGTCATCGGGAGAATTAAATTAGAACCTCTGTGAGGAACCTAACTTAGAACAATGGGAAATAGCCTAAATATTCATTAACAGGGAGTGGCAAAATATATTATGGCCATGGTTCTGTGTAGCCCTGGTAGCTGTTGAGTTAAGGTAGCTTTATGTGGATTGATATGGAACCTGTTTAAAATGTTCAAGAGAAAAGCAAGTGTAGTAGATCCCATTATACAGAGAAAACTGTGGGTCTGTAGGTGTGGAGAAAAAGGTTTGTTGATACTAGTTATCTCTGGATGGGGAATGGATGGGGGCATATGGTGTGGAGAGGTGGGGGACATTCTCCACTCTTTATTTCACATATACTTATCTATAATTGAGATAGGAAATTAAATACTAAACTTAAAATAACAGAATAGTGGTTGTTACACAGTCAGCACTCAGTCAGTGGATTGTAAATATAATAAAGGGCAGTTCAGTAAAGGCCAGACATCTAAGTTGAGCAGGTTGGTTATAGAGAAAAAGCAGAATCAGTTTTTAGCTTTTATAGACTAGGACTTCTTTAGCTTCTGAAAGCACAACAAATCTTTAGTTTGGAAGGCCAAACAATGGCCCTGGGCTTTTATTGTATTTTATATTATTTTATCTTTAGTCAAGTTTATTGAGGAATAATTTCTATAGAGTATAAAACTCTCTTCAGCATATAGTTCTGTGAACTTCGACAAATGCATCCAGTTGTGAAGTGACCATCACATTTAAGGTAGAGAACAGTGTCATCACCTCCAGAATTTCCCTGTGCTGTCCCTTTGTCATCATCCCTTCCCCCAGCCCAGCTCCTGGCAACCACTGAGCTGTTTTCGGTCCTTACAGTTTTGGTTTTTCTAGAGTGTCGTATAAATGGAATCACACAGTATATGGTCTTCTGAGTCTGGCTTCTTTCACTTAACATAACACATTGAGAATCATCCCCGTTGTTGCTCGTTATCGGTAGTTCCTCCCTTTCTATCCCTGAGCAGTATCCCCTTGTATGGATATACCACAGTTTGTTTACCTCGTCACTGCCCAAGAGTAGTGCTCCAGGCTTTCAGAGCACAAACAGACCTCTGGCTTTGCTCTTGTCTTTATTTCTACCAATTTGCCTCTTTTTTTTTTTTTTTTTTTAGCTCTAGGAGATTATTGAGATTTATAATATAAGCTGTTTTTTTTTTCAAAATCCTCATATGAGAAGAACTGTCTTAAATATAAATTATTTGGTGATTTTTAATTGTAATTGTCACATAGAGTGCTTACTATGTCTCTGCCACTGTTCCACATACTGCTTTACAAATATTTATGAAGTCCTTAGGACAGTTGCAGGCACATAGTAAGTGCTATATATGTGTTCGTTAAATAAATAACAAATTTAAAGTTGACCAATCATTTTCATTTCCCGTAGAAGAGATGTACTGTGGAATAGTACAGAGGGGTGGGAGACCAGGGTTGTAGACCCCAGCAGTGTCACTTCTCTACCTCATCTCTGCCCCCGATTATAGGCTTTGGAACCTTGGGTGATTAATTGACTCTTTCTGAGTCTCACTAACAGGAAATAGGATGGATTATAATCTGAATCCTCCTGAAGAGAACAGATGATGTCTGAACTCTAATATTTTAACTCTAAAGTTTGCTCATTGCAAAAGTGATCTGTTATAAAAATATCCTATAAAATGTGTCTCTATCTATTTTGTATTGGGCCTGGATAATTTGTTTCTTTCCCTTGTTTTTAAGTATAACACAGTTCCTTTGGTAGCTGTGTTAAAAGTGTACTAAAACCATTCACCACATGATGGCACTCCCTTAAAAAAACGAAACAACAAAATGAAACGAAAAGTTACAGGTCCACGTTGACTTAGGCATGGACTTGAGTAGAGGCAGCTGGAGTGCCTGTTTTTGTTCTGTACATTTGTGCTTTGAGTTTTTGGGGACAAATAGGGAAATAGAGTCCTGTCGTTGTATTGGCTCAATAAGTTACAAAGATGTGAGAATATGTGGGAACACTTGTTCTTTCTTAAACACTGTGACATTTATTGTACATTAATGGATGCTATACTCTAAAAGATTTTCAGATATCTTCACTCAGAAGCTTGAGTGCTTAACAGGAAAAAAAACCACATCTGTAAAAAAAAAAATCACAAGTATTTGTCCTTCGAAACTGGTATTTATTTATTTATTTATTTATTTATTTATTTATTTAAGATTTTATTTATTTGACAGACAGAAACACAGCCAGAGAGGGAACACAAGCAGGAGGAGTGAGAGAGGGAGAAGCAGGCTTCTCGCCGAGTAGGGAGCCTGATGTGGGACTCGATCCCAGATCTCCGGGATCATGACCTGAGCCGAAGGCAGTCGCTTAACCAACTGAGCCACCCAGGCGCCCCCGAAACTGGCATTTAAAAAATGTTTGCCTGGTAATTACTGCAAGGAGTACAGTTTTAACATTTTAGTTGTGATTCTCTTAAAGCAGAGTGTATCTGCCTTATAGATTTGAAATGGATACTTCTAAGTAGTCATTGCTGTCACTGGCTGAATTTAGGTTATTTACACCAGAACCTCAGGCTGGCTGGCCCTCATGCGTCTTTGGGAGGGAGATGAAACCGCCCCCATCGCACTTATTTCCCGAAGAATTTCCCGCCTACTGATTGATTCATTTGCTAGATATATATTGTTGTCCACACAGGCACAAGGCATTGTGCTAGCACTGTGGGAGATTCAGATGGTCCTAATCTTCAGCAATCAAATAATCAAGATGAAACACTCAAACATTGAATCCAAATGCTAGGCATTATTTTGTTCATGTTAACAATATACGTAAGAAGAATTACAGTGTCCAAGAGGAGAGACTGCTCTTCACTAGGGTGACTGGTCAGGGAGAAATAGGAGAGTGTTATTTAGTAGGGGAAGATGAGAAGGGAGAGTATTCAGGTGTATGAAGAGGCCTGTAGTAATAAGGTAGAATTTCAGCCCTGCCCAACTATAACTCCACCCCAAGTATGTATCCTGCAGGGGTCCAGGAAGGAAAGACACACAGATTGTGGGCCGAGGGGGTGTTCTGAGAAAAGGAAACTACGAAGTGCAGAGGGATTAGATTGTGATCCAGCTCTATACGTGCACCTGAGGGGTGTCTCTGTTGAAGGGTTTGGGAGAGGAAGACAGCTTGATAGAACTTGAGGGACACTTAGCATCACCCTCAAACACAGATATGGGAGACACTTCTGCAAGTGAAATGACAGATGAGCTATCCTGAAAATCCACCTAGACACAGTGTCTAAAATGGAACAAACATCTTATTAACAAATAGCTGAACTTGCAAGAAGGGAGGGACAGCCTGAACAGTAAAGGAAGAGCTGAAAGTAAGATGGGTAGCCTTAAACTACAGCTATCTTCCGGTCTGCTGATTTTAGGAACCAAGAGGCTGTCTTCCCCCCATATTGTTTTATTGATACACAATTGACAGAGAATAAACTGTACATATTTAAAGTATATAATTTGATAAATTATGACATACATACATACATACCCATGAAATCCTTACCACAATTAAGTCTAATGAAAATAACAGTCACCCTCAAAAGTTTCTGTATGACCCTCTAAAATCCTTTCCTGGTCCACACCCCTCAGTTCCCTGTCAGCTGTTTTCCTGTTTTTTGTCAGCATAAGTTAATATTTATTTATTTAAAATTCTAGAAAATATAGTTACATGCTGTATACTTTTTTGTCTGACATAATTATTTTGAGAGTCATCCATGTTGCATATATCAGTGTTTTATCCTTTTTTATTGCTAAGTATTATTCCATTGTCTGGATATACCATAATTTATTTATATATTCACCTATTGATGGACATTTGGATTGTTTCCATTCTGAGGATATTACAGATAAAGCCTCTGAACATCTGTGAACAAGTCTTTGTGTGAACATATGCTTTCATTTCTTTTGGGTAACCAGCCGGGAATGGAATCGCTGGGTCATATGGTAGGTGTCAGTGAGACTTGGACAAACAACCATGAACAAGAAGGGAGCAGAGATTTTAAAAGTAGCAGTTTTGGAGTATAAACTAATGATTTAAAATATTTAAGGAAATGAAATGTGAAATAGAGAACAAGTAAAGACTAAAATCCTATGAAGGATCAAGAAGAATTGAAAAAGAACTGAAATATATCATCAGTGGAATTCAAACCTGAATGGATGGGTTAAACAAGTTGACACAACTGAAGAGATATTTAGTAAAGTGGAGGATGAAGCTGAAGAAATTATATAGATTGCAGCACAGAAAGAGATGAAAAATATGAAAATCAAATCTAAAGAAATAGAGAACAGAGTGAGAGGATGTAACATGTCGGCTTATGTGGAGAGGCAGAGGAAGATAACATGAATCTTTTGACTTAGGAAACAAAGTAAATCCCAAATAGAATTAAAAAAAAAAAAAAAGCCAAGCACTTTATCCAGAAAAATAGGAGTAGAATAAACACTAAAGACAAAAAGAGGGTCTAAAAAGCAACCAGAGAGGAACACATTTTCTGAGGAGAACTGTCAGACTGAAGGGAGACCTCTGTACATCAGTCGGCAACCAGAAGGCATCGGAATAGTGTCTTAAAAGTTCTGAGAGAAAGGTATTGCCAGCGTAGAACATTAATAAACTCCACTAAAATGTACCTTAATAATGAGGAAGCAATAGTGATATTTTCAGATAAACAAAACTAAGTTTTACCTCCAACAGACTCTCACAAAGGAACTTTGAAACTTAAAAACAAACAGGGGCGCCTGGGTGACTCTGTTGGTTAAGTGTCTGCCTTTGGCTCAAGTCATGATCCCGGGTCCTGGGATGGAGCCCGAGTTGGGCTTCTTGCTCAGCAAGGAGGCTGCTTCTCCTTCTCCCTGCTCTGGTGGTCACGCTTTCTCTCTCTCTCTCAAATAAATAAAATCTTTAAAAAACAAACAGAAAATGGCTCGAAAGGAAAGATGTCTGCAGTGCAAGAGAAGATCTCTGTGTGATGCACAGAAGGTTAGCTCAGGAACGATGAAAGTGACTGAGATAAAGGAGTTATAGCTTGGGAGTCCTGTGTATCACCGTCAGTCTGGTCTAGGTGTCCTCAATGAAACTGAATGAAGTAAGCTTTAAGTTAACCTAAGTTTAGAAGTTATGGTAACTAATTTCTTAACGTTTTCAGAGGCTGTGCATTGGTGGCCTGGCAGGTATGAAGGAGAAAGCCCTGAAGAGGTAGGCAGAGTTTGAACGGATAGTGCCAACCGCTCAGGAAGCAACGAACAGGGTCTATTGCTCAAAAGGGGCTCTGTGTTCATATTAATTTAATATGTGCACTCCTGGATCTTTTCTTTTTTTTCTAGGTTTTGGGAGATTTCCTTGACGGTTTTCCAATCATTTTAAAATTTCTTTATTTTGGTAGCCCTATTTTTAACTACCAGAGCGCTCTCTTATTTTAAAAATCTGTTTCATAGCATCACAGTCTCGATTTCTGAGCATGTAATTTTTCCGAGTCTCTCTGAGGGTATGAATTAGAGAAGAGTTGTGGAGGGGGTATTGGTGTTTGTAAAAATGTCTCCAGTTTCCTGAATTATGTTTTCTTCAGGGTTCATATTTTCTTGGTCTTTTCCTGTGGTGCTCTAGAGCTTCCCTCAAAGTCTGGTGATCCTATCTGTCCATTTATATTTAAAGTAGGACTAGGGAGGGCACTGGGGTGGCTCAGTGGCTAGGCATCTGCCTTTGGCTCAGGTCTTGATCCCAGAGTCCCAGGATCGAGCCCCACATCGGGCTCCCTGTTCGGCGGGAAGCCTGCTTTTCCCTCTCTCACTCCCCCTGCTTGTGTTCCCTCTCTCGCTTTGTTTCTCTCTGTTAAATAAATAAATAAAAGTATTAAAAAAAATAAAGTAGGACTAGGAATGGTACACCTGGTACAACTATGGTTATAGTACAACTAGTGATTGTAGACTGGCTAATTACATTTTTGGATTAATGAGGAGAATCAAGAAACTCTTGGAGGGCTTACATTACATTGGGGCATGAACGATGCATTAGTACTTTCGAGACTTTAATGTCTTTAGAGAGGAGCCATCCTTACGGGGAGGTAGCTGTCCGGGTGTGGAGAGGTGGGTCAGGTCTGTGTTTTGGTTGTCTGACACTTCACAGACTTAGAAACCTCAGTTTGCACCCTCTCCCTCACTCCCTGTTTCACGCTCCTTGCCATCTTCATGTTTGGGGTTCTTCCTGGTCGGTGGACTCCCTCTGTCCTCTATCCCTTCAGAACTCTCCTTGGCTGTGGTTTTCTCCTCTGCTTTGCCAGGTAATGCACACCTATCCACTTTCAGATTTCCAAAATTCTTTGAAATTTCTTGTATGATGACAACCGCCTTTCTGTTCTCTTCATTGTTCTGTGATTAGACTTTTTAAAAATTCCTTTATTGTTATTTCAAGGGGTCACAGGCAGGAGAGAGGATAAGCACATGTGCTCAGTCTACCAGTTTGCCCTAGAAACCCAAGTCATTCTTTTAATACCTTTGATGATTATGGATTACTGCAGATAGGGAAAACATAGGTCATTAAGCCAACTATATATTAACTTTTAGGGTATTATCAAAAACTTATTTAGAATTTTTAAAAAGTTCCCTGTATTTTGAAAACTCGTCATTTTCTCCTTGGGAAAAGAATTGTGGTAAATAAGGAAGAAAGAATTAACCCTTGAGTTAATTAAGAATTATGAGTAAGTGAGGGGTGACTGGGTGGCTCAGTCATTAAGCGTCTGCCTTCGGCTCAGGTCATGATCCCGGAGTCCCACATCAGGCTCCCTGCTGGGCAGGAGGCCTACTTCTCCCTCTCTCACTCCCCCTGCTTATGTTCCCTCTCTAGCTGTGTTTCTCCCTGTCAAATAAATGTATAAAATCTTAAAAAAAAAAAAAAAAAAGGATTGTGAGATTTAAATATTATCATCTATTGATGGCAACTATGACTTTTTTTTTTTTTTAGAAATCTAAGAACTGATTTCTAATTACTTTTTCACAAATCAGACTCCCCGTGTGACGTGATAATGGCCTGAGCAGCTGTCAGGTGAATGGAAGTCGATCTAGAGTGGCGGATGGCAGTAACAGCATTGGAAATGTGTGTGCACTTTGTTAAGATGATTCAAATGGTAGTCATGGCAACAAAGATCAACAGAGGGAGAAAGAGAGAGATACTGGAAAAGCAGAAGGGCATTTTAGTAAGTCATTATTCATGATGACAAAGTCCTTCACTATAAAAATTCTATCCTTGTTGGCCTCTTTGCTGTCCTCTGCCATTTTTTTTTTTACACTTTATGTTAGAACTTGCTGATTTATGGCATATTGCAGTTCAAGTTCACCTCTGAAACGAAGTCTGTAAAGTCTCAAGATATATATCAAAGACCTTAGTGCCCAAGAGTAAATCACAGAAGGATCTTAATCTGTTTAGTCCTTTATGCTTGGGGACGAGGAGAGCTTATAAATGTATGGAGAGAAATGGGTTGAGCTGGTGCATGACTTAGTGGAGTGCCTTTAGCGAACATAGCCACTACAAGAAAAACAATATATTCACCATATGAGTAATCTGTTATGTGGGGAGTTACTTTGGGTTTAAAACAGTGTCCTAGGGGCACCTGGGTGGCTCAGTTGGTTAAGCGACTGCCTTCGGCTCAGGTCATGATCCCAGAGACCCGGGATCGAGTCCCACATCCGGCTCCCTGCTCGGCGGGAAGCCTGCTTCTCCCTCTCTCACTCCCCCTGCTTGTGTTCCCTCTCTGGCTGTGTTTCTCTCTGTCAAATAAATAAAATCTTTAAAAAAAAAAACAAAACAAAACCAGTGTCCTAGTCTTTCTTTTAGGTGGCTTATGTCTTGGTAAGGATAAAATGGAAATATGGTAAAGTTGTATTTGATCCTGAGAAATACTACTGGCAAAACCTGACATTAGTTTGATTACTAGAGGTTTTATTATTTACAGCTGCTCAGTTATTGTATTAATAGAGCCCTCTCTGCTTTCTGGCACCACGGAGGCCTTTTATAATTTGAATGTTCTCAAAAAGAACATTGTGTGAAAAACGATCAGCCCCAAATGTAAACTACTTTTAATAAGAGCAAACACATTTTACATTGGCTCATCCTCAGGTTTTTGGTTGTCTGTTTTAGGAAGGAAGCTACAGGGCCTTTTGGAAACGTGATGAACCAGGTAATAGTGAGGTTCTCTGCTCATAGGCCGTGCAGATGTAGTCTTGTTTGCCTTTGCCATATTTGTGTTGATTTTAGAACTGTCGGTATCTGACCAGTGCCCAGATGAAACTTCTTGCAGCTTCAGTTTTGGATTCTGCTCACCTCCGAATGGTATTTGTATCAGCTCTTTCCTTGCCTCAGATTTTTCTTCTGTATCTCACACTCTCCTCTTAGTAACTAACGCCAGCACCACTCAGCTTCCAGTCCCATGTCACATGTCACTTTCAGAGAGCCTTCTGGTCTCAGTCTATGTGTATGAGTCCTTGTTGGCACTTGTTGATTCACTTACAGTGAATCCCATTAGTATGGCAGTTATTTAAAGCTTCCCTTCTTCACTGGACTGTAAGCTCCATGCAGGGAAGGGCTGTGGCTGTCTTAGTCAGTCCGTTCTGTGTCCAGTGCCCACGTCAAGCCTGGCGCATGCCATGGACTGATGCTATTCAACCTGAATGGTCTCCCTTTGCCATCAGTTACCCACTTAATGCTCGCCGTCTTCAGTGGGTACACACGGGGACTGATTTAGGAGCCTAGGTGAGCCATTCAGTGCCGTCTCTATTAGGACTGGAAGAAATACTGAGTTATGGTCAGCTCTCATTATCTCTAAAAATGGATAGGGGAGTGTGGGTAATTGAAGTTGCTTCCCTCTTCATATTAAGAGTTTTCTTTTTCATAGATAAAAAGACTAGAGGAGGCAACTCCAGATGTGTGCAGTACCCAGCACTGGAGAAAGCTGAGCTAGACCTCTTTTTCCCATTCTTTTCTTATCACATGACCAAGTAAGTCCAAGAAAGTAAATGGGATGTGATATGGGAAGGGAAGGCAGAGGTGAGGTCCCAAATTGGATGGACGAGTTAAGAAAAGATTTAGAAATAAATGGTTAAACTGTTTTGCTAGTTGGAAAAAGTGATCAGACCATGATGAAATTGAAGATAAGGAGAAGAACATGCCCATCACCTGCCTGGTCCTGACAGTTCTGTGAACAGGCGCCTGATCCATCTGATGGCTCCAAGGACAGCCTTTGCCTGGGTATATTCACAGTCTGTTTTGAAGTTGTGCAGAGAAGCTCGCTTGCGTCATCCTGAGATGCAGTGAGTCAACGCAGTCCCAAGGGAGCAGTAATGGCCTCAAACAGAAACTTGGAATGGAAAATAACTCTGGATTTAAAGACAGAGTACTTTCTTCCTATGACTTCATTTGGTAATGGTAAGATTAATTCACAGAAAACCCTCCTTTAATGTTGGACCTTAAACACATGTAGAATGATTGTTTTCCTTTCCTTTTCCCATTTGACCTTTAGAAGTAGGACCATGTAGTTAGGTGCTCAGTTTGGGGAGACCCTGTTGAAATAATTCTCCACCATTCATTTGCCATTCACACACCCTATCCTCCCCCATGTGCTTTTGGATTTCTTGGGGGGATGTTGGTAGAGTTTTCCTGGTCATTCTTGACCTTCAGTCATGTTGACATGCATTGGGATTTTTAGTGGAGAAGAATCACCAGAGAAGAATCTTTCATTTAATTTGACCATTGACCATATTTACGTATACTATTTCAGCCTGAATTTTGATATCTTTTAATAGAAATGCAGATAACATCTTACTATAACAAACATCAAGAGGATTATCCAGATTCCTACTTGAAAATGTCTTTTATATTAGCAGATTTGCCAGCTGCACTATTATCTATTAGTGTGTACTAAAAGTATGTTATTTTGGCTTATTTTGAGATTAGAGAATTCCCAAAGGAATGTTTCCCTTAACCATCTAAATCTGCATTGCTTTTTCTCTCTAGTCTCCTGAACAGCAAGGCTTCTGGGCAGGAAATGAAAGAGGTGGAGGAGGTAATATAGAATAGCCCAGTGGCTTCCAAACATGTGATCTGCATGAAGAATATGTACTCTGCTGTGAGTGTGAGTGTGTGTGTGTGTGTGTGTGTGTGTGTGTGTGAAGAAAGGCTGTGAATTAATATCCTTATTATGGATCATAGTGATATTTTCTATTTAATTGTTTAAAAAAAATGTAAGCTGTGATTTACTAATAGCTTTATGACCAGGAGTGAATCCTGACCCAAGTTTGGAGAGATTGGTAGTTTATAAAGAATGTGAGCTCCAGAGTTTGTCTACCTAGCTTTAAATTCTGGATCTACCCTAACTTGAGTATGATCACACAATGACTGGGTTACCCGCTCTAAGTGTTGGCTCTGACTCCTGTGAGATACGAATGGTGGTAACACACTCGCCCTCTCTGACGGTCGCTAAGAGGATGAGAAGGAACGTGTGATACTCTTGGCGCAGTCCCTGCACATGGCCCTCAGTGGCATTAATGGCAGTGCTGGTGCTGTGAGCGTCCTTGTTAAGATGCTACAGCTGTACTGGTTTCATGGGAAGTTGTGGAATTTCCTTCCCTGAGGTCGTAGAGAAGGATAAATTGTACTTGTCAAGAGCATTTGTTATTTTATTTCCTTATTTTTTCATTATGAAAATTTTCAAACCTTTACAAGTTGAAAGAACAGTGCAAAGAACCAGCAATATATTCCTCATACAGGTTCCTCAGCTCTTAACACTTGCTGTACCCTCTCCACATTTCTCTTTACGTACACTTCTGTTTACCAAACCACCTAGAAATTGGCTGTAGTCTAATGATAGCAACGAACAAGGACCTTCTCTTAGGGCACCACAGCACCATTGGCTCACAAAGAAAATCAGCATTAATCCAAACACGTTATTCAGCATGCACTCTATATTCAAAATTCCCCACATCTTGAGTGTCCGCGTGCCTCAGTCAGTTGAGCCTCTGACTCTTGATTTCTGCTCAGGTCAAAATCTTGGGGTCATGAGATGGAGCCCTGCTTGGCGCTCTGTGCTGAGCAGGGAGTCTGCTGGAGATTCTTTCTCCCTCCCCCCACTCATGCCCACTCTCTCTTTGTCTATCAATAGAAAATAAAAAACTCCCCATATCTTCATAACATTTTTTAAATGTTTTAAAAGATTTATTTATTTGAAAGATACGGAGAGAGCAAGCACATGCAAGCATGAGCTGGGGGAGAGGGAGAGGGAAAGCGAGAATCTTAAGCAGGCTCCATGCCCAGTGTGGAGCTGATGCGGGGCTTGATCAAGACCCTGAGGTCATGACCTGAGGTGAAACCAAGAGTTGGATGCCTAACTGACTGAGCTACCAGGCTCCCTCTCAACAACTTTATATATGAACCACTCAAAGAATTTCCGATGAACCAGATGGTCTAAGGAATGCCTGACGGAGGGGCACCTTGGTGGCTCAGTCAGCTACATGTCTGCCTTCAGCTCAGGTTGTGGCCTCGGGGTCCTGGGGTCTAGTGCTGAGTTGGGCTCCCTGCTTTTCCCTCCCAGCAAGGAGCCTGCTTTTCCTTCTCCCTCTGTTCCCCCCAACCCCTGGCTTGCGCTAGCTCATGCCCTCTCTTTCTGTCTCTCAAATAAATAATTTTTTTAAAAAAATGATGATGTGCCTCTTTCTGGCCTCCTTTATGTGAACTCCCCAGAGCTGAGTAGGTGGTGGTTACATCCCCTGTGTGGAACGGCGAGCCTGGCAGTCATCACACCTGCTTTAAAGACTGCATCCCTTCCTTTACCAGTTCACACAGTGTGCTTTGGTAAGAAAATGGGGAGGGAGATACCCTGAAATGCAAAAGGGTGGAGAAGTAGGTTACATCTGAATTGCAGTGGCTGCGAATTGGAAATACTTGTTGGTATTAGAATGTGTCTAGGTAGGAATTTAAGTTCTTTCCTCCAACTGAGAATGACAAAGTTGTCTTATAAGGGGAGAATTTCAGATGAACAGTGTGGATGTTCGAACATGTATGTTTTAAGTATATATATGAACAGTAGAAAATTAAAGCAACAAAAGAAGGCATTCAGTTAAAGGTCTTACCTTGCCAGTTTCCTCTGTATTTTTTCAGAGCTGCCTTAATTCTAAGATGTACATTATTTCACATTTTTAAAAACACCTATAAAATCAGGATGGATCTTATAATCAAGAGAATGCCATGGTTTAATGGTTAGATTTGAAGAAGTATAATATTCTATGCACATACAAGTTTGTGTATTATTTTTGTTTTTTTCCCTTTTTGAAGACATGTGGTAACATAGCAGGTTCATAGATTTATATACCACTACCCAGCTATGCAGAGATATCGTAGCCTTAAAAAAAAAGATCACCAATCTGTCTTCCTCATAAGTTGCCATTGTGTAGTGGGGAGAAGTTAAGGAAAGTGTTTTAAATTAGCCAACTAACAAAATCTCACATTATTTCGGTTTAAACATTATCTTTGGGGTAAATTCTTAGTTTTTCACATCTCCTCCCCTGCCCTGCTCATCCCCATTACAAAATGACATCTGGGTGCCTTGGGGGATGAAGAGGTCTGTGGCGGTGAGGAGGAGGGCTCCGTGGCTGTGCCTTATTGATCTGGTTGGGTCTGGTCCCTGGGACCATTGTGCAGATGTTTGCTGGAGTATGGTCAGTGGCCTCGTGTTTTACTCCTCTGTCTCTGTCAGGTCCAGCGGCTGTCCTTGTCTGCCCTTCAGTACATTACCTCTCCCATGAGGTGGAAAAGAACTTGGGTTCCTTTCTTACCGCACAGAAACTGAGGAGGTGCAGTTTCTTTCTGATTCTTGTTCTGCCTTAGCCTGCCGCACTGTGCCGCCATTTTTAGTCTGTGGCCGTCCATATTGGCATCAGTGGGACATTATGCCCTACAGGGTGATTTTGTCCCAGAGTTTCAATTAGAAAGTCAGGCAAAACCCCATTTCTCTCTCAATCTACCTTCCATTCTGTCCTCCCTTACCCTCATTATCTGTGTCCATTACCAGTTTATTGCCTCTCATGTCCAAATCCATTCTTTGCCCTGCTTTGTGACAGAGGATCTGGACTCTAGACATTTCTCCTTTGTTAGCTGGCTTAGTGTAACATTGTATCAACAGAGGCTCTTGAAGGGATACTTCAAGGTGGGAGGAGGGGCTTCCTTTCCTGTTATCTGTGTGCTGATCTTCAGTGGGGTGTGTGTGGTTTTCAGGGGACCGGTGTGTAGGATGCCCAGTAACACTCAGCACCTGTCACAGACCACCCAGCAGGCTGTACTGTAGACCGGCTCTCAACCCATTCACAGCCTCCAGTGAGCTTCTCAACCATGTGGTAGGTTGCTTCCATAGACCCATGTCTGGATCACTCCCAGGGACAAGCAGACTCCCCGCTGAGAGAGGAGCCTGATGTGGGGCTTAATGTGGGGCTCGATCCCAGGACCCTGGGGTCAAGACCTGAGCTGAAGGCAGATGTTTAACTGATGGAGCCACCCCGGTGCCCCTGGCAATGGGGCTTTCTAAGCATTCCAGCACTTCTGTCCTCTGTGACACCCAGACTTTACCTTCTCGTGTCTGCATATATGTGGCCAGGGAGGATCTTGGATGAGATGGAATTTTCCTTGTGCCCTCCTCCCCAATGGTAGCAGACTTCTGCTTTGTATTGATGCAGGATCCAGTCAGTGATGACTCTGCCTCTTCCTCACCTCAAGAAGCAGTAGATCCCAGGGGCTGGGAGGATTTCCTGCCTTCCCCTGTAGATTAGGGCTTTTACATTGTATGAGAGAAGGGTCTAAGAAATGGGCAAGATTTTGTCCCAGTCCAGTATTGAGGGGCACTTTCTCCAATCTCCTACTATGCTCCTAGTCTTTCTCAAGAGCATTTGGTCAAGGCCCCAGTGGAAGAGAGCTTGCAAATGAGTTTGGACAGCCCTTGTGTTTGGAACTCCCAGGAGTCTGATACATTATACTAGGCCACACTTGGCTTCATAAGAATTAAGTATAATTTAAGCTGTTCTTCTCTTACCTAACTTTATGGCAGCTACCTTTTCCTCTGTGCTTTGTGAGAGGTTACACAGTTCGCATGTCTGTCTCTCCTTGGAGGGACTTGTCACTCTTTTTTTTTTTTTTTTTAAAGATTTTATTTGACAGAGAGAAACACAGCCAAAGAGGGAACACAAGCAGAGGGAGTGAGAGAGAGGGAGAAGCAGGCTCCCTGCCGAGCAGGGAACCCGATGTGGGGCTCGATCCCGGATCTTCAGGATCATGACCTGAGCCAAAAGCAGTCGCTTAACCAACTGAGCCACCCAGGCGCCCCAGGACTTGTCACTCCTTAGAATTCAGTTCGCTTGGTTACCTGGTGACCTCAGCTTTCTGATTAGCTCAAGGAGAATTATGATTTTATAGATTCTCTAGATTTTTTCTTGTTAGGATGGGAGTGGTGTTCTCTATGCCTTTCTATATCTCAAGCAGGAGTAGAACTCTGTCTTATTTCTTTGCAGGATTTTATAGGTAAAATAGAATTTAGGTTCCTCACAATCACAGTTTGCTAATGCAGGTACTATATATAAATATTTATTCTGTTTACCATGTCTCCAGTTGGCTTCAGTTTGACCACTCCCTTTTTTTCCACTTTGTATTTTTATTTTATATTTATTTATTTATTTATTGAATTATTTATTTATTTAATACAAGTAAAAATTTATTAACCTTGAGACAGAGTACTTATATTTAGTATTCCTTCTAATTTACTGTAGGAATTACTTCCCCAAAATGTTAATCACAGCTGGATTGAAAGAGTATTTGGAAAATGTGGCAATGTTGTCTATATAAGCATACCACATTATAAATCTACTGGAGATCCAAAGGGTTTTGCCTTTGTGGAATGTGAAACAAAAGAACAAGCAGCAAAAGCTATTGAGGTAGGTCCAAAACCTTTGAGAAGAGTGTTTTTCCTTATTTTCCTGAATCCTACTCTCCAACTCTCTGTCCTCTTGAAGGTTAAAAGGCAAGGACTTCAGGCACTTGTATTTATACTAGTCTTCTATTTATTTATTTTTAAAGATTTTATTTTTATTTATCTGACAGAGGGAAACACAGTCAGAGAGGGAACACAAGCAAGGGGAGTGAGAGAGGGAGAAGCAGGCCTCCCACCCAGGAGGGAGCCCGATGCAGGGCTCAATCCTGGGACTCCAGGACCATGTCCTGAGCCAAAGGCAGATGCCCAACAACTGAGCCACCCAGGCGCCCTTCCATTTTGTATTTTTAAATAATTTCAAAATTTATAGAAAATTTACAAGAATAGTATAGAGAATTCCCACATACCCTTTATTTAGGTTTATCAATTTTTAACATTTTGCAATTTTACATTTACTTTATCACTCTCCCTCTCTCCCTCCTCCCTCTATTGCTTTGTCTTTGCCCCCCCCCCAATTGTGTATGGATATAAAATTCATTTTTCTGAGTCAGTTGAGATTAGATTGTAATATTTGTCCCTTTATCTCTTAGTGCTTCAAGTGTGTTTATTTAGAACAAGGGTATTCTCTTATTAGTTAGCTACAGTATAATTATCAATTTTAGGAAATTTAAATAATAGTGTTCTTTTTTTTTCAAGATTTACTGATTTATTTTAGAAAGAGAGAGAGCAAGAACGTGGGGAGGAGGGGCAGAAGGAGAGAGAGAGAAAATCCTGAAACAGACTCCCCACTGAGCATGGAGCCTGATGCAGGGCTTGATCCCAGGACCCTGAGATCAGGACCTGAGCCGAAATCAAGAGCCGGACACTTAATCAACTGAACCACCTAATCTTCTTATTTAATCTTTAGTCCATATTCCAGTTTTCCTAGTTGTCTGAGTAGTGACCTTTGTAGCATTCTCCCTCCCTCATAAATTTAGGACCCAGTCTAGGGTCATGGATTATGTTAGTTTGTTATGTTCCTTAATTGCCTTTAATCTGGAACATTTCCTTGGTATTTCTGTCTTGCTTAACATTGATATTTATAAAGAATATAGGCCAGTTACTTTATAGAATGTTTTTCAATTTTGGTTTGTTTGATGTTTCCTTATTATTACGTCTGAATTATACACTCCTGGTTAGAAATCTACAGAAGTAATGTTGTGTCTTTCTCATGGTATCACATCAGGGTGCACACAGTGTCCTTCTGTCTGAAATTAGTGATATTAATTTCAATTATCTAGTCAAGGTATGGTCCGGTTCCTTCATTGGATAGTTGCTCATTGTCCTCTGATAACACAAAAGCAGTCTTGGGGGAAAAATGTTCCTTGGCTATGTAAATAATCCACTCCTCATAAAACTTCCCATTGATGGTGCCTGGATGTATAGATCCTAATGACCCAGAACCTTGTTGGGGGAGAGGGAGGGCAGTAGCATACCTGTGACAAGCTTTAGTCTCCTCCTAAGGTAGAGAAAGGGGTCAGTAATCTAAGACCATTTCTTGTGAAGCCAAGACGTGAGAGGGAGGCAACACTCTCAGAGAAGAGGGAGACTGGGGACTAGCAGCAAGGAAAATTGTTTCACCTGTGGTTTTGGGTGAAGGCAAAGAAATAACAAGTGACATGAGAACTTGTGGCTACTGACCACCTCACGTGGGTTTGGAAACTGATTTTGTACGATTTGTTTGACCTCCAATAACTGCAAGTTGGAAATCTTGATTTAAAGTGGAAAGGTTTTTAGTTACCTTGGACACTTGACAAAAGAAAACTGAAGACTTCTCAGGATTCATAGAGTTCCCATAGATCATTTCAACAAATATGAGCACACCAAGCAGACAGGCACACATGAACACACACAGCAGAAACAAGGTATCATGAGCAAGAGTCAGTAGAAATAATAGTGAACCCTGACTTCTGTAGGTTTCAGATCTGAGAAATACTGAATAGGGATTATAAAATAAACTCATTTAATACTTTGAGCAAACAAAAGAAGGAGTTGAAAATATGAGTAAAGAAAAAGATGTCATTAAAAACAACTAAGCAGGGTGATGGACATTAAGGAGGGCATGTGATGTGGTGAGCATTGTGTTTATATACAACTGGTAAATCACTGAACTCTACCTCTGAAACTAGTTAGTAATACACTATGTTAATTAATTGGATTTAAATTTAAAAATATTAACACAGGATAAAGTCTAAATTAAAAAAAACTAAGCATGTTTATTTTAAAAACCAAACATAATGTCCAGAAATAAAAGCATAATTATTGAAGTAAAACATTCAAGGAAGGATTGAATACCAGAATAGCTAGAGGTGAAGAGAGAATTAGTGAACTGGAAGGCAAATCTGAAGAAGTAACCCAAGCTGTAGCATAGAGAAACAAAGAGATGGGAAATACGAGAGCTTTCAAGACATTATATAGTGAGAAGTTCCAACTCGTGTTTAATTGGAGTTCAGAAGAAGCAGCTATGGAAAATGGCAGAGAGCAGCATTGAAAGAGATAATGGGTGAGAATTTTAATAATGGATTAGCATCACGCCTCCCCCTTCATCTGTGGGGGTTATTGTGACAGTGTGTACAGGAGGCCCACAAACCAAATGTCTAAATATGTTAATTATGTACAAAAAGTTACCAGTGCAACAAACTGTTAAATAAAGTATGTTCTATATTTCTACCTTGACAAATGTGCCTTCATAATAATCTAGAAAGCCAGTTTTAGCTTTATAGTTTTTTTTTAAGGTTGTATGTATTAATTTGACAGAGAGAGACACAACTGGAGAGGGAACACAAGCCAGGGGAGTGGGAGAGGGAGAAGAAGGCTCCCCGCTGAGCAGGGAGCCTGATGTGGGGCTCCATTCCAGGACCCTGGGATCATGACCTGAGCTGAAGGCAGACGCTTTACCACTGAGCCATCCAGGCGCCCCTAACTTTGTAGTTTTTGAACTCCACAGAGATTTGCACAGGCTTATAGCATCATGGACTGAGCCAGTAGCCCAACCCTCTCCCCGTCTTCCGCCAGCTTTATTCTGTGCTGTGAGGGGTCTCATGCAAATATGCATAGATATTTCCACCTGCTTATGTAACCTCTGTCCCCACTCCTCACACACAAGCTACTAGAGGACACCTCTGGCCACACTACTGGTACGTTCCACTTTCAGAGTAGAATGGGGAAGAGAACCAATTAAGCCTTGGGCTTGGAGCTGATAAGGTAGAGAATTCCAGAGTCCTAGAATATACTATAGAATAGAATAGTCAGGCTTTAGGTGGACACATCCCCAAGGCTTCAGACCTCTTACCCTGTGGGAAGAGCTAGATGCTTTTGAACTGTGAAATCTGGAACAGAGGCCTCTTGACCCAGGTTGTAAGGGTGGTAGAGACACAAAAATTCTCAGGTTCTGGAAGCCCATAAAATTTCAAAGCAATTAAAAAGGAAAGCAAAGAAATTGTGACTATCGGAAATCAAAGAAAAGATTCTTTTTTTTTTTTTTAAAGATTTTATTTATTTGACAGAGAAACACAGCTAGAGAGGGAACACAAGCCGGGGAGCGGGGGCGGTGGTGAGAGAGGGAGAAGCAGGCTTCCCGCCGAGCTGGGAGCCCGATGCAGGGCTTGATCCTGGGGCTGCCAGGACCATGACCTGAGCTGAAGGCAGACACTTAATGACTGAGCCATCCAGGCACCCCAAAGAGAAGATTCTTTTTTTTAAGATTTTATTTATTTATCTGACAGAGAGAAACACAGCTAGAGAGACAACACAAGCAGGAGGAGTGAGAGAAGGAGAAGCAGGCCTCTTGCTGAGCAGAGAGCCCAGATGCGGGGCTTGATCCCCAGTCTCCAGGATCATGACCTGAGCTGAAGGCAGACGCTTAACAACTGAGCCACCCAGGCGCCCCAAGAAAAGATTCTTAATAAAAATAGCTAGAGAGGTAAGACAGATGACTGACAAAGGAACAACACTTAGAGTGACATCTGGCTTTTCTAGAGTAAGAGTAAAGGCCCTGAAACAGTACAATAATAATTCTGGACTAGGTGGAGAAAATAACTCTTAACTTAGAATTATATAGTTATAAAACTGTCTTTCAAGAGTAAAGACATTTTCATGGAGCACCTGGGGGGCTCAGTCAGTTAAGCGTCTGCCTTCGGCTCAGGTCATGATCCTGGAGTCCCGGGATCGAGCCCTGCATTGGGCTTCCTGCACGGCAGGAAGCCTGCTTCTCCCTCTCTCACTCCCTCTGCTTGTGTTCCCTCTCTAGCTGTGTTTCTCTCTGTCAAATAAATAAATAAAATCTTTAAAAAAAAAGATATTTTCAGATAAATAAAAACAAAAGGAATTTGCCACTGAGAACCCATCACTAAGGGACTTTCTCAAGCATGTATTTCAAGAAGGGAAGTCACCCAAGGAAAGAAGATTTAAAGTTTAAGAAGACATTGAATAGACCCAGAGAGGTAGATTAACTTGCCTAAAGATCCCAGTTGGTTTAGGATCGAGCTTGGACTTCAGCCCAGATCATCTTTCAGCTAGACAGAATGGGAGTAAGAAATAAAGTTGAAAACAGAATAGCATTTTTATTTAGGAAGTAGATAGAGGGCGCCTGGGGGTTTCCTTCCGAGATAAGCTCTACATTTTTGCCAGAACACACCATCACTTAAGTTGAGTCTTCACGGCCTCTGGGAGTTTGTTCTAAGTTCTCCATTGCTGATGCATCATTGTTCCTTTCTGCTGAGACTGAGTTGGTTGTTGAGACTGAGAACTTCAGTTTCTGACTTTCAGGAGGCCACACGTAAGACCACAAGTACCAGAAGCCTCTCCAGCTTGCCAGGGACACGACAACTTGCATTTCTCTGCTTGTTCTCTTAATTCTCTCTTTTTTTCCCTTCCACTTTCCATCAGTTCCTCCTTGCCCCTGTTGGTTCTCCAAGAGTTTCTTCATCTTCCCAGTCCTCCAGTTTTACTTCTTTCTCTGTAGTAAACAGTAGCCCTTGTGAAACACGATTTCTGATGTGGCGACCCTGGATGGCACAAAGAGTGGTGTACTCAGCTCGGGGAGGGTCTAAGATGTGTGAAGAATGTTGAGGAGGATATTTTATAAGATAGTCCAGATAATATTGTACCTTCTGCTTACACAGTTGATCTCGGCAATGGTGGTGCCGTCACACCATCTCATTTGGCACCCTCCAAGATGGCAGGCACTATCCAGGTGTGTGGATAGGCTGTAGGACTTGGAGGGGCCAAGTGACGTGCGTCTGACGTGAAGGTGCGAAGTGGAGGGTCCCAGGATTGGACTTCATGGCTTCTCTCTGCTTTCTTGCCTTATGCTCCCCACTAATACCATCTTTCCTCTCCATAGTAACGGCTTACAAATGGTGCTAAGGAACAGCACTGGTTTTTTTTTAGTTGTAACTGACTTAGGAACAACACTTTTTAGTCAGCCACCAAGAATCACACGATATTTGCTTATTTTTAGTATCCCTGTCTATACTGATGAATTTCTTCAAAAGCATTTTCCACAGATTTATTTTGTGTGCATTTCCTTAACTCCTCCAGTTACTTAGCCTCTACCCCCTTACTTCCCCATAATTATTGTGAAGTCTAACCTGGGCCCAGATAATCATGAATTTTTTACTAATGGTATCCATGCTAATCAGGATTCCTGACATTGGAATGTTCTTTCTACTTTTCAAGACATTGTTGATATTACCCTCTCCGCTCACTCTAGAAGTTTCTGACTATTCCAAGAAACAACTCGAGTCCATACAAGCTGTGTTGTGAAGGCACACTTTGGCTTGAATTTTAGTACTAAGCTTTGCCTGCTTTTTAAAGAGGCGGATGAGGTTCAGTGAATGAGGGCAGTTTCAAACCTACACCACCGTTAGCCTACGGATGACATGGGAGATGATGGTATGCCTCTATCCTGTTGATTTAGGTGCTTCAGACCTCATAGTTTGTGACTGCCCTTATATACTATGTTACATATATAGACTTTTTTTTTTAACCTATGAGCTTACATCTGTAAAATTAGCAGAATATGTCATAGGTGAGTACATACACTAGCTGATTTATTTTGTTCATTTAGTGAGCTTGGGAAGAAACCTTTTTTTAAAGGCCAAGTTTAAGATACCTTGGACCATGCATGCAAATATGTCTATTTCCTGGCCTGTTCTGTCTTTGAAGGCCAGATTTCATCAAAACAAATGAATCACTGTTTTTTCTTCCTTCATCATTCCCTAATTGGTTTCCAAAATAAAATGATTAAGGGCCACATTTCTCAACTGCATTGTTTTGGTTACAGACCTACTGGCTGTGCCGGTGGTACATTGGGAAACTGAACCGGTGATCCTTGCTGGCCGGGTCACATGACTTCTGGGAGGGTGCTCTGCTATGTTGCCACTAGAAAGTCTTCAAAGGAGCAAGCCCTTTCTTATGCTTTTTGTTATGAACTAAGGAGATGATTTCAAGTCCTGAGACCTTAGCTATTATTATTCAGGCTCCCTTTTCCTTGAGATCCGTTTTGGTTTTCAGATGGGAAAAAAAGCACGTGTCTTAGAGTTTCCCTGAGCCTATATTTAATTAGTGGAGTCCTTGTGGGTTTGTGGAAAGCATCAACTGACCCTCTGGCAGAATATGCTGATTCCCTCTGACTGTACGTAGGCCCCTCTCTGCTGGCGCCCCACAGCAGGGGCTGCCTCCCATTCCTCAGCACTTTGTCCCCTGAGCCGTGTAGAAGCGGCAGGCTGGGCACCAATTGGTGGGACCCAGGGTTTCTTTGAGCACCCACCTGCACGGGCTGGATCTTTTGTTCTGTGATGACCTGCTCCTTGCCACGCTGCCCTAGAGCTAGCTGGCCACCAGATACTTCATTTATAGCAACAGGAAGGAGTGATTACCCCCATACTATGAAGTGCATGGTTTTAGAATTCCCCTTCAGATGGCATCGACCCTTAAGGCAGCTGGTTTCACTTAATACGTTTTGTTTAAACAAACCCTGTTCCTGGAAATGGTTTCAGAATAGTCTGTTCCTTGTAGCTGTTCCTTTGCTCTTATTTTTAAAAATGTTTTCCCAACGATATCATAAGTGCATGAGCATGACAGATTAGAACATTCTGCTTAAAGTTACTGCACTTATGAATAGAGTTGTGTTCAGATGCGATACATGGGTTACTGTACTCAGTAGCTTTAGGGTGTAATTCAGTACCTTCATTTTGTAGAACTGACCAGAATTCCTTTGTAATTTAGGTATATTCTCCTTTAAGGGACTCTGATGTCTAGAAATCTCAACTGACAAGACCAGATAAATTAGGGAATAAGTGTTTTTCACTTTGTAAGCATGAAAAATTCTTTTTTTAAAAAAATATTTTATTTATTTATTTGACAGAGAGAGAGAGAGATCACAAATAGGCAGAGAGGCAGGAAGAGAAAGACGGGGAAGCAGGCTCACTGCTGAGCAGAGAGCCCAACGTGGGACTTGATCCCAGGACCCTGAGATCATGACCTGAGCCGAAGGCAGAGGCTCAACCCTCTGAGGCACCCAGGCGCCCAGCATGAAAAATTCTTAACAAGAAGCCAGAGCTGGACTAATTAATCAGTATATTAAGTAATCAGTTTATTTTTAAGTTTGATGTAAGTTTCTTTTATAAAAAAAAATTTATTTTTAGAGAGAGCACTAGCATATCAGTGGGGGGACGGGGAGGGGGAGAGATTGTTTTAAGCAGACTCCCTGCTGAGCCCACATGGGGCTCAGTCCCACAGCCCGTGAGACCTTGACCCCAGCTGAAACCAAGAATCAGATGCTTAACTGACTGAGCCACCCAGGCCCCCCAAGTGGGATATAAATTTCTATTTTAGGTATAATACCACTGTATTAAAATCAAATTTTATCAAAAACTGCATGGAAATACAAAATAAGGTATTAGTAGTTTCAACTCTGACTTTTCTAAAACAATTTTGTATTATGTTACTAAAAATATTTTTAATGAAGGAACCTTTTAAAAATGGGAATTTATAAAACATATGCTGCTTGTTAACTTAAAAAAAGAGACTTTATTTATTTATTTTGAGAGAGAGCGCAAGCAGGGGGAGCAGCAGAGGGAGAGGGAGAAGCACACTCCCCGCTGAGCAGGGAGTCCAGTGCAGGACTCCATCCTAGGACCCTGGGATCGTGACCCAAGCTGAAGACAGCCGCTTAACCAACTGAGCCACCCAGGCGCCCCTGCTCATTAGGAACTCTTTATATATAAACTTTCATGTTTGTTATATTCTCCTATAGGATTTGTTCTTGTCTTTGGAGAATGTATCTCAGTTTTATAATTATACATTAATTAATGTGAAACTTTGTTCAGTGCCCCTCCCTGGACTGCAAGCTCCCTAAGCAGAGAGACCTTGCCCATGTTACACTTTATCAAATCCTAGCACACATCAGGTTACTATGCACATAGTAGGTGTTTAGTAGAAACTTAATGGATGAATCAGTGAGACACTTTTCACATAGAGTGCGTATAATGATGATAATAGCAAACTTGGGTTAGTCTTAACTCTATCAGGCACTGATCTCAGTGCTTTACGTAAGTTAAATCTATATTTAAGTATTGGGTGGTGACTGCATACAAAATATCCAACAGCGTGCTGGTTAACATTTAACTCTTTGTTGCCAAGTTTTTTATTGTTTGAGTTTGACAGTTACTCCAGGCATTTTCCATATAGGAATATTTCGGCAAGAGAAGAACACAGGATATTCTTCTGCTCCCAGAACTGATGTGTTTGTGATTCCAGGTGCAGATGTCTGTTGCCAGGAACCAGGGGCCTGTTCTCAAGCCCAGACACTGCATCAGGAGATTAGACCGGGTGCCTGTTTCTTTTTCCTCTTTTTCCCCCCTGTTTGATTCTAATTTCTTCAACATGACAAAACTGATAACAGCTTCCAGTAAACAAATGATTAGCTTTTAATTCTTATTCTGATGAATACTTTTTGGTGTAGTTGGTTTTATTACAAAGGTAGGATTTGCTTGTTATTTTAAAATAAGTAAATGTCACTTTCTCTTGATCATCCCTTCATGAGTAACCTGCTCTTTGTTGAGTATCTACCAGACCTTTTCTCCTGGCTTCTTGAATATCTAAGGAATCTCTTTCTAGGTTGCAGTTTTGAAAACATTTTATCCTACATCTGTATTTCATAGTGGATAGTCTGCTTTTGAAAGTACAATTTAATTTCCTTTGTAGGCATCATTAATAAAAGGCAGAGAAGACATTGAACCCAATGTTAAGTTTGGGACTTATAAAAGGTAAATGATTATTACGAAGTCATTGCTTGCAATGGAATCTGTAACACTTTCCTATTAAGTTAATCTAAAACTGCTAAGTATATTATTCCAATCATCAGAAAAGATAGATAAGTAACAAAGAGAGGGAGACTTATGCCCAGTTAAAAAAATAAATATGGATTTACAATATCTAAGAGTCCTTTGGCAAATAGAGAGTGATTGCCAAGCTCCTCACTAGTGAGAACAGTGAAAATATGCAGGAGGCATGCTATGAGATTGATTGGTATTGGCCAACATTCTTATTCTATTTCTTGGAAATTCCACAGCACTCTGCCATAGTTTGTTACCTGGATGAAAGCATCTGTCCCTTCAGTATTCCCTATTCTTTCTTGACTTTGTTCATCAGGCTATTTCCTACAGGAGAAATGAGTTCGTTAAGATTATGGAGGGGGTGGGCACTGGTCTTTACAGCCCACTCTGTGACACACATGAATTCAGAGAAACCCCAAGGGTCCCTCTTTGAATCCCATGCTTCACTGTTAATAGAAATATGGGTAAAACTGGAAAGTCGTAAGACTGTGGGTTTAAGGTGCCACAAGGAAAGAAGGTTTCACCTGCCAGTGTTCATAGCTGGGTTTGTCCTCCAGAAGTGTTCGTGCCCATAAACAGTGCTCCACAGTGAGGTTTAGGCTAAGTGAGCATAATGTATGCTTTTGCAAAGTGCGCAGAGGGTGACCAATGAAGGGCGTGGGAAAGAATTACTGAGAAGGCTATAGGTGCATTGTCTCAGGCAGGTTGGGCATGGGGAGGTGTACATAGGGAGGTTTGGTTTGGCCATTTATTTCCTTAATGTGGTCCATGCCCAACAACTTGTCGAGGAAGGAAAGCATGTATAGAGAACACTGAACACTAACTTGACAGGGTCAGGGAGGATATTTATACAATATTAGGGCTTGGGTTGGGTGATCTTTTAAAGTAATTATTTAAAAATTAAGGTATTATTTACATATAATAAAATCCACCTAGTTTTAAGTGTGCATTTTGATGAATTTTGGTGTATAATCATGTAACCTCCACCACAGTTGGGATTATAGAATACTTTCCTCATCACTGAAGGTTTTCTTGTGCCCTTTTCCAGTCGATTCCTTTCAACCACTGACTCCAGACAACCACCCGTAGGCTTACTATCTCTGTAGTTTCACTTTTTCAAGAAATTCATATATATGGAGTCATACAGAAACCATAGACTTTTGTGTTTAACTTTCCACTTAACATAATCGTTTTGAGATCCATTCATGTTGTCATATGTACTAAAATTTTCTTCTCTTTCTTTGCTACATAATATTTCATGATGTGGATAAAGCACAATTTGCTTACCAATTTACCAGCGACTACATGTGTTGGCTTGCAGTTTGGGTACTGTTACGAATAGTGCGGCTGTGAACATTTTGGAACTCATCACTGTGTACACAATGCTTTTACTTCTTTTTTAAACAAAATTTAGGGATGCCTGGGTGGCTTAATTGGTTAAGCATCTGCCTTCCACTCAGGTCATGATCCTGGAGTCCTGGGATCGAGTTCCACCCCAGGCTCCTTGCTCTCCCTCTGCCTACTGCTCTGCTTGTGTTCTCTCTCTAACAAATAAAGAAATAAAATCTTTAAAAATTTGTTTTTATTTATTTGATAAAGAGAGAGCATGCATAGGTGGGGGGAGAGGCAGAGGGAGAGAGAGAAGCAGATTACCTCCTGAGCAGGGAACCTGGTGTGGGGCTCAATCCCAGGATCCTGGGATCATGACCTGAGCCGAAGGCAGCTGCTTAACCAACTGAGCCACCCAGGCACCCCTAGGTGTTCTTTTAGTACAGGCCTGTTGTCCACTGATTCTCTTGGTTTCCTTAATCTGATAATATTTTGGTTTTCTCTTTAGTCCTTAAGGATACTTTTGGTGGATATAGGATTCTGGGTTGCCTATTTTCTTCTTTCAGCACATGAATTGTTCCTCTCCCTTCTGGCCTCTGTAGTTTCTTTTTTCTTTTCTTTTTTAAAGATTGACTTATTTATTTCAGAGAGAGCGTGCATGTGTGCAGGCAGTGGGGGGGGGGCGGGGGATGGGTAGAGAAAGAGATAGAGAATCTCAAGGAGACGCCCTGCTAAGCATGGAGCCCAGTGCAGGATTTGATCTCATGACCCTGAGTTCATGATCTGAGCTGAAATCGAGAGTCAGACACCCTGATTGAGCCACCTACGTGCCCCTGGCCTCTTTAGTTTCTGATGAGAAATTTACTGTTACTCAAATTGTTTTCTGCCTATAGGTAGAGTATCATTTCTCTCTCTTCGTCTTCAAGATTTTTTTTCTTCGTATTTAGTTTTTAGAAGTGTGACTGGCATATGTGTTGGTATTGATTTCTTTGGGTTTATCCTCTTTGGGTTTTGCTCTTGTAAATATGGACCTACATATAGACTCTTCGGTTCTAATGATATATGTCTGTTCTTCTACCAATGTGATACTGTCTTGGTTACTGTAGTTTTATAATATGTTTTCAGGCAAGTCTTCCAATTTTACTGTTCTTTTCAAAATTGTTTGACTATTCCAGGTCTTTGCCTATTCATTTCAGTTTTTTTTTTTTTTTAAAGATTTTATTTATTTGACAGAGAGAAACACAGCCAGAGAGGGAACCCAAGCAGGGGGAGTGAGAAAGGGAGAAGCAGGCCTCCCGCCGAGCAGGGAGCCCGATGTGGGGCTCGATCCCGGGTCTCCAGGATCATGACCTGAGCCGAAGGCAGCCGCTTAACCAACTGAGCCACCCAGGCGCCCCTCATTTCAGTTTTAAAATTAGCTTGTCAGTGTCTTCAGGAAGGCCTGTTGAGACTTTCATTGGGATTGCCTTACATCTATTGTCAGTCTGAGGGGATTGCCATATTCATATTGGCTTCATGGAGAATCAGTATTCTACAGTTCATGAATGTAATGTGCCTCTCCATTTATTTAGGTCTTGTCTAATTTTCCTTTTAACTCTCTTATAATTTCCAGTATATAGGGCTTACGCATCTTTTAGTAATGTATAATAAGCATTTTTAATGATATTGTAAATAGAATTGGTTTTAAATTTATCTTTCTAACTTTTTTATTGCTAACATTTAGAAATAAAAATGACTTTTGTCTACAGACAAAAAATCCTGCAATTTGCTAAATTCACATATTAATTCTAGTAGTTTTTTTTTAAAGATTATTTATTTATTTGACAGAGAGAGAGATCACAAGTAGGCAGAGAGGCAGGCCGAGAGAGAGAGGAGGAAGCAGGCTCCCTGCTGAGCAGAGAGCCCGATATGGGCCTCGATCCCAAGACCCTGAGACCATGGCCTGAGCTGAAGGGAGAGGCTTTAACCCACTGAGCCACCCAGGTGCCCTAGTAGTTTTTTTTTTGTTTTTTTTTTTTTTAATGTGGGTTGCTCAGGATTTCTCCAGATACTTCAAGTACTTCAAATGTTGTTGTTGTTGTTGCTGCTGCTATCTTTTTGATATTGATTTCTAATTTGATTCCATTATACTTAAAGAACATACCTTGTATTTTTCAGTCTTTA
>PITA01003289.1:61053-88926 GCA_004023965.1 Spilogale gracilis
CCTCCCTCCCTTCCTTCCTTCCTTCCTTCACCTTATTGCATTACCTAGGACTTCTAGTACAATATTACATAGAAGCCATAAAAGTGAACATCCTTGCCTTAGTCTTGATTTTAGCTAGAAAGCATTGAGCCTTTCACTATTTACTTATAAGGGTAGTGATAGGGCTCTTATATATGCCGTGAGGAAATTCTCTTCTCTATCTAATTTACTGAGAGTTTTTTTTTAATTTAAATTATAGTTAGTTAACATATAATGTATTATTAGGCTCAGAGTAGAGTTTTGTGGTTCATCAGTTGCATATAACACCCAGTGTACATTGCATCAAGTGTCCTCTTTAATTCCTATAACCCAATTACCCGATCCCCTCACTCACCTTCCCTCCAGCAACCCTTAGAGTTTACTGATAGTTTTTATCATGAAAGTGATAACGAATTTGGTCAGAGGCTTTTTCTGCATCTACTTAAATGATCATATGCTTTTCCCCTTATTCGTCTAATATGATGAATTACATTGATTTTCATATGTTAAACTAACTTTGCATTCTCAGGATAAACTCCAGTTGATACATATTTTTGTGTATTATTAGATTTGCTATGTAACATTTTGTTAAGAATTTTCATACCTGGGGGCGCCTGGGTGGTTCAGAGGGTTAAGCCTCTACCTTCAGCTCAGGTCATGATCTCAGGGTCCTGGGATCGAGCCCCACATCGGGCTCTCTGCTTAGCGGGGAGTCTGCTTCTCTCTCTCTCTGCCTGCCTCTTTGCCTACCTGTGATCTCTCTCTCTCTCTCTCTCTCTCTCTCTCTCTCTCTGTCAAATAAGTAAAATCTTAAAAAAAATTTTTTTTTCGGTGTGCCTGGGTGGCTCAGTTGGTTAAGCGACTGCCTTTGGCTCAGGTCATGATCCTGGAGACCTGGGATTGAGTCCCACATCGGGCTCTCTGCTCTGCGGGAAGCCTGCTTCTCTCTCTCTCACTCCCCCTGCTTGTGTTCCTTCTCTGGCTGTGTTTCT
The DNA here is from genome assembly GCA_004023965.1 of Spilogale gracilis. Classification (NCBI taxonomy): domain Eukaryota; kingdom Metazoa; phylum Chordata; class Mammalia; order Carnivora; family Mephitidae; genus Spilogale; species Spilogale gracilis. The sequence goes on from PITA01003289.1 coordinate 62,064, forward strand.
CTCTGTCAAATAAATAAAATCTTTAAAAAAAAATTTTTTTTTTCATACTTGGGGCGCCTGGGTGGCTCAGTCATTGGGCGTCTGCCTTCGGCTCAGGTGATGATCCCAGAGTCCTGGATTCGGGCCCCTCATCCGGCCCCCTGCTCCACAGGAGGCCTGCTTCTCCCTCTCTCACTCTCCCTGCTTGTACACCCTCTCTAGCTCTATTTCTCTCTGTCAAATGAATAAATGGAATCTTTAAAAAAAAAGAATTTATGAAAATTAATAACCTATGTTTATGAGGCATATTGGTCTGTAGTTCATTTTTCTTGTTATATCTTTGGTTTGGCATCAGTATAATACTGACTTCATGAAATGAGTCTGGAGGTGTTTTCTCTGCAATTTTCTGAAAGATTGTTATTATCCCTCTCTCTTTTTTTAGATTTTTATTTATTTATTTTACAGAGAGAAAGAGACAGGGAGGGAGGGAACACAAGCAAGGGGAGTGGGAGAGGGAGAAGCAGGCCTGCCACTGAACAGGGAGCCAGACATGGGGCTAGATCCCTTCTTGTGGGAAGGTTTTTAAGAATACATTCTCTTTCATAGATACTGGGTGGTTTAAGTCTTCTAGTTCTTTGTAGTTTGGGTAATATGCATCTTTCAAGGGGTTTGTTCATTTCATAGATTGTCATATATGTAGCTATTTACATATGTATAGATACTTTAAGCTATAAATTTCGCTCTAGACACTACTTTTTCATGTGTCTCAAGTTTTGGTAAGTAATATTTTCATTATTACTCAGTTCACAATATTGTCTAATTTCTCTTGTGATTCCTTCTTTGAACCAATAATTATTTAGAAGCATGTTTAATTTCCAAACTAGGATTTTTTGGTTATCTTGTTGGTGTTCATTTCTAGTTTGATTACATTGTAGTCAAAGAACATGTTCTATACAATTTTAATCTTTATATATATATATATATTGATCTTGGGGCACCTGGGTGGCTCAGTCGCTTAAGCATCTGCCTTTAGCTCAGGTCATGATCCCAGGGTCCTGGGATCGAGCCCTGCATCGGCTTCTTGCCCTACAGGGGAGTCTGCTTCTCCCTCTCCCTCCGCCTGCTCATACTCACCCTGCTCACTCTTTCTCTCTCTCTCTCAAATAAATAAAATCTTTTAAAAATATATATGCATTGATCTTGTTCTGTTTATCAAAATATATATGCATTGATCTTGTTCTGTTTGTCTTAGTAAATATACTATATAAAGTACACCTTGAAAAGAATGTGTATCCTTTTTTCTTGGGTAGAGTTTTTATAAATATTATTAAGTCAAGGTGATTCATATCTTCTGTGTGTTTGCTGAATTTTTTTTTTGTCTAGTTCCATCAGTTGATGGTATTAAAATCTTCAGTTGCTACTGTAGAATTATCTTTCTTCCTTTAATTGTGTTAGTTTGGCTTCATGTATTTTTGAATCTGTTATTGGGTGCATACATGTTTATGATAATTGTCCTTTTATCACGTCTGATAATGCATTTTGTTCTGAAGTCTATTTTTATTTGATATTAGTATCATTATTCCAGTCTCTTTTGCCTATGCTTGCATTGTTATATCTTTTTCTGTTCTTTTTCTTTCAGTTGGCCTTTACATTTAAAGTTTTATCTCTTGCAAACAGCATAACATTGATATTTGATTTTTGTTTTTTACTCCATTCTGACAATCTTTGCTTTTCAGTAGAAATGTTTAGTCTGTTAATGTGAAATGTTATTACTAATATGATTGGATTTTGATCTACCGTTTGATTTTGTTGTTACTTGTTTTCTCTACTTTTTGTTTTTCTGGTCTTCCTTTCTACCCTTACTTGAAGTATTTGAATAATTTTTAGACTTCTCTCTTAATTTTCCTTTTGGTTTTTTTAAGCTTTGCTTCATTATCCTTTTTAGCTATTACCTTATAGATATTCATTGTTAACTATCCCCAGTCCATCTATAATTAATATTGTACTATTTCATGTTAAATATAGAAATACTGCAATTTATACATTACATTTCCTTCTTGTCCTTTAAGTTGTACTTATTACATGTGTTTCATCTACATGCATTAAAACACCACCAGTGTTATAAGAGTTGCTGTAAGAGGTACCTGGGTGGCTCAGTGAGTTGAGCATCTGACTCTTGATTTCTGCTTGAGTCATCATCTCAGGGTTGTGAGGTCAAGCCCCGCATAGGGGTCCATGCTGGGCCTGGAACCTGCTTAGGATTCTCTTTCTCCCTCTTCCTCTGCCCCCCATCTTTAACTCCCTCTGCTCCCCGCCTTTAAAAAAAAAAGAAGTTACTTTAAAACAGTTGTGTAGTTTTACTTTTTTTTTTTTTTTTTAAAGATAGTTCTTTTAGAGGGAGAAAGAGAGTGAGCTGAGCTGGGGGAGGGAGAGAGAGAAGGAAAGAATCCCGAGCCAATTCCCTGCCAAACTCAGAGCCCAACACAGGGTCTGGTCTCACAACCCTGAGATCACTACCTGAGCCAAAACCAAGAACTGGATGCTCAACCAACTGAGCCGCCAATGTGCCCCAAACAGCCATGTGGTTTTAAATAAATTTGGAGGGAAGAGCCAGGTTAAAAAAAGGAGTCTCTTGCATTTATCATTTTTTAAGCTCACCATTCTTTTTACAGTATATCAGTTTGCCTCTGATACGATTTCCCTGCAGCATGAACTTCTTTTAATATGTCTTCTAGCATGGGTCTACTGGTGATGGATTTTTCTTTCTTTTATCTAAAAATGTCTTTCCTCTGCCTTGATTCTTAAAGAATGTTTTCTCTAGATATAAATTCTGAGTTGACAGGTGTTTGTTTCTTTTGACACTTTTTTAAAAAGACTTTATTTATTTATTTAACAGAGGAAAAACACAGCTAGAGAGGGAACACAAGCAGGGGGAGGGGGAGAGGGGGAGAGGGGGAGAGGGAGAAGCAGGCTTCCTGCCAAGCAGGGAGCCTGATGCGGGGCTTGATCCTAGGACTCAGGGATCATGACTCAAGCCAAAGGCAGATGCTTAACGACTGAGCCACCCAGGCACCCCTTTTTTGACACTTTTTAAGATGTTGTTCCCTTCTCTTTTGTCTAGGTTCTGGTTCCCCTCCATTCACTATGGTTTTTTCCTCTTGCTGGTTTTTGTTTTTGTTTTTGTTTTGCTTTTGGTTGCAAAAAGGTGATTTTACTAAAGCACAGCAGGGACAGGACCCATGGTCCTGCCTTCGTCTTGCTGTTTTTAAGATTTGCTCTTTATTTTTGGTTTCAGGTGTTTCATTGTGACTTGCTTGCTACTTTGTTTCTCCTTGGTGTTCATTTAGCATCTTGCATCTCCAAATTTCCATAGTTCATCAGATTTATGCAGTTTGGGGCCCTTATTTCTTCGGTTTTTCTCCTACTTCATTCTCTATCTTCTATCCTTTTGGTATCCTCGTTATACGTGATAGACCATTTGATGTCATCTAACAAGTCTCTAGGTCCCTGTTCTTTCTCCCCCATTCTTTTCTGTTTTCCTCCTTGGGTAATTTCTATTTTTAAAAAATGTAGGGAAGGGCATCTGGGTGGCTCAGTTGGTTGAGCGACTGCCTTTGGCTCAGGTCATGATCCTGGAGACCCGGGTTCGAGCCCCATATCTGGCTCCCTGCTTGGCAGGAAACCTGCTTCCCCCTTTTTCACCCCCCCTGCTTGTGTTCCCTCTCTAGCTGTGTTTCTCGCTGTCAAATAAATAAAATCTTTAAAAAAAAAAAAAATGTAGGGGCACCTGGGTGGCTCAGTCGTTAAGTAACTGCCTTTGGCTCAGGTCATGATCCCAGCCCAGGATCAAGCCCCACATTGGGCTCCCTGCTTGGTGGGGAGCCTGCTTCTCCCTTTCTCACTCCCCCTGCTTGTCTTCCCTCTCTAGCTGTGTTTCTATCAAATAAATAAATAAAATATTTAAATGAATAAAATTTAAAAAGTAAAAATGTTTTATTTATTTATTTGTTTGTTTATTTATTTATAATAAATAATGCCGTGCAAAACGGTGATTTTATCGGGTGCCTGGGTGGCTCAGTGGGTTAAATCCTCTGCCTTCAGCTCAGGTCATGATCTCAGGGTCCTGGGATCGAGGCCCGCATCAGGCTCTCTGCTTGGCGGGGAGCCTGCTTCCTCCTCTTTCTTTACCTGCCTTTGCCTGCTTGTGATCTCTCTCTCTGTCAAATAAATAAATAAAATCTTTTTTAAAAAAGAGGTGATTTTATTAAAGCACAGGGACAGAATGCATGGGCAGAAAGAGCTGCCTATAAAAAGTAAAGATTTATTTTAAGTAATCTCTATATCCAACGTGGGTCTCAGATTCACAACCCCGATATCAAGAGTCTTGTGCTCTACTGACAGAGCCAGCCTGGCACCCCACCTTGGATAATTTCTGTTCATCTTTCTTGAAATTCACATACACTTCCTCTTCTTTGTCCATTCAGCTATGAAGTCATCCAGTGGATTTTTTTATTCCAGCAATTGTATTTCTTCAGTTCTAGAATGTACATTTGATTTCTCTGTTCAGATTTTTTATTTCCTTACTGAGTTTTTCTTCATTGAAAACATGTTTTATTGTACTTCACTGAATTATTTATAATAGCTTTTAAAAAATCTGTTTTTATTCCAACATACTGGTTCATCAACAAGGTAGGCTTGGGGTCAAACTAAAATGTGTTCCATTTTCTTGATTCTTTGTATGTTGAGTAATTTTGAATTGTATCCTGGATATTTTGAATGTCAACTTGTAGAAATCCTAGATTTTGTTATTTTTCTCCAACAATTGTTTTTCTCTTTTTCTCATCAGGTAATTTTCTTGGCTGGGTTTGAACTACAAACTTGTTTCTCAGGGGGCAGCTCCCATGTCTTAGATCTTTTGTCTTTAACTGAGCTGTTTTGGGTCTGGGCCATGCCGGAGTGTGAGTAGTTCTAAGGTCAGTCAGAAATGTATGTGTAGGGAGCTTGGAGATCATCCCATCTCTCTCTCTCTCTTCTAGGATTACCCATTCTCTTTGGCATTCCGTTTTCTCGGTTCACTTCTCTGATTTACCAAGTCAAAAATATTGTGAGTTTTTTAATGCATGTTCTACTCTCTGTATATATGACATAAGTCATAGTATCCAAAAACAAGAAATTGCTAAAGGCAGTAATTTGGAAACACACAACAGTAAATAAAATGATTACAGGAACTTTAAAAAGGACTTTTTTCAAAATGATTTCTGAGTATGCCAGAAAATTCAGACAGTCAACATAAGATTTTGATGATAAAAAGGAAAGGAATCTGTTATCTGGCAGTGGAATAACTTGGTCACTTTCCCGAAAGATAACCCAAATTTGCATTTTCTTTTTTGCCTGTTATCCATCTAACTTTTCAATAAGGAGATTTAGAAGTCCTTTTCTTTTATGAGTAAATCTGTTAACATTGTGCCAACATTCCCATGATTTTTAAATACAACTCATTATTTCCTTCAAATTCACCATCTATAGGCAGTGTTTGTTTTCCTCTTATAAGGAGGAAATTTATATTATATTTTATATATAATTTATATATTTTTTTTAATTTACCCTCAGATTTGTCTTTTGTTATCTCTTTTGATTTAATCAATATACTTTCTTAGGTATGTGTTTAGATATTTAGAAATAGGTAACTCTGAATGATAATAAGAATAAAGTTTTTTTTAAATATATATTTTTAAATATTTTATTTATTTGACAGAGAGATCACAAGCAGGCAGAGAGGCAGGCAGAGAGAGAGGAAGAAGCAGGCTCCCTGCTGAGCAGAGAGCCCCATGTGGGCCTCGATCCCAGGACCCTGAGATCATGACCTGAGCCGAAGGCAGAGGCTTTAACCCACTGAGTCATCCAGGCGCCCGATAAGAATAAAGTTTTTAACTACTTGTAAAACATAATTAATTGTATTAGCACATTAAATAAAATAATGTATAGATTATATTGATTTACCATCTTAATATACTAACATTTTCCTTAATGACAAAAATTAGGCAAGCCACATTTATTGTATTATACACATATTCTTGTTTCTTTGTAACCATTTATATTAAGTACCAACTTTAAAGTTAAAAGTTTTTAGACACAAGAGAAAGCTGGAAGATAGGAAATCAGGAATTGTCTAGCAATTTTTTTCCATAAGCATACATTTTATGTCACCTTAACCAATTTTTAAGATGACAAAATAAGCATGGATCTAGCTAGCATCATTTAGAGAGATTTACACATCCAGTTAATCTGTAGGTATTTTATATATAAAAGTAAGGAGGGAGGGGGTGGCTGGGTGGCTCAGTCAGTTAAGCATCGACTCTTGATTTCATTTCAGCTGAGGTCATGAGCTTGGGGTTGTGGGATCAAGCTCCGCTTTGGGCTCTGTGCTGAGCATGGAGCCTGCTTAAGATTCTTTTTCTCCCTCTCCCTTTGTCCCTCTCCCCTGCATCCCCACCCTTCTCTCTCCCTCTTAAAAAAAAAAAAAAAGGATGGGACACTGACTGGCTTCGTTGGGGGAGTGTATGACTCTTGATCTTGGGGTTGTGAATTCAAGCCCCATGTTGAATGTAGAGATTATTTAAAAATAAAATCTTAAAAAATAAGGAGGAAGGGTAGTTTAAAATTATATGTTGTGCCCAATGTTTGGATCTTTTCCTTTAATTAGAAATTGTCCATAGTTCCAAGGATTATTAATTAACTCTGTTTATTATTTTAAGAGATCTTTAATTGACCTAAACATCTGGAAATTAAAATTTAGGTCTCTAAGTCAACACATCAGATATTTGTAATTTGAAATGTAAGAATTTATGACATTAAATAATTTTTAAAATATAAGTTCTTTTAATTAATACAGTTCTATAGTTTTGTAATTTTAAACAATTTATGGGAACAGTGAAATCTTACTGAACCCTTAGAACTATTATTATTAATGTAGAAGGTTTAAATCATGAGAAATTAAACCTGTCTTATGTTAATTAATTAGTGCAGTAACATTTTGATATCATAATAAAATCATGGAAGGAAACATGAAGTTATTTTTAAGCTAATTTAAACTTAACTCTTATTTATAGTCCAGAGAATTCATCTATCAGAAATATAACATAAAATTTCAATTTAAATAGAGCTATTATGGTCATATATCCAAAAATATTTTTAAGACTCTTGGATATACCAAGCTCTAAGTATAGGAATCAAGACTATTACCCAAATTTACATTTAAACTTTTTCTTTTGGGGCACCTGGGTGACTCAGTCATTGGACGTCTGCCTTCGGCTTGGGTCATGATCCCAGAGTCCTGGAATTGAGCCCCTCATTGAGCTATCCCTGCTCAGCAGGAAGCCTGTTTCTCCCTCTCCATTCCCCTTGCTTGTATTCCCTCTCTAGCTGTGTCTCTCTCCGTCAAATAAATAAATACAATCTTAAAAAAAAAAAAAAAAGATTAAACTTTTTCTTTTGAGTTAGTTCAACAAGGGAAAAGTAGAAGCACCAATAGTTTAATTTTTTTCACTTTCTTACGGAAATTCTAGACTGTTTATCTGTACTAGGTATTTCTCGGGTATGCACATGATGACAGAATAATTATTTAAGATTAATTGATCTCCAAACTTTCCCAAGGAAAAAGTAGGGAATGAAGGAAGAAGTGAGAGGAAGCTGGCTCACATAGGCACAAATGACTTGTTATCTTCTCCCTATAAGGAAGGAAAGAGACTGGAAATGAGATGCAGGAAAATCTGACATGGCCACTCAAACCTACAAGAACTAAGTCAGTATATCTGCTTTACATCGTAATACAGGTCTTTGACAGTCCTATTAAGCCATGTCCTTAAAGTGCCAGGATTTATTAATTAATAAGAGAAAAAGGAGAATGGTCTCCTGTTTAAACAAAGTGATATGTCTTTTATTTTTTATTTCTATTATTTTTTTAAAGATTTTATTTATTTACCAGAGAGAATGTGCACACACAAGCAGGGGAAGCAGCAGGCAAAGGGAAGGGGAGGCTCACCACTGAGCAGGGAGCTTGATGCGGGTCTCCATACCGGACCCTCGGATCATGACCTGAGCCGAAGGCAAGACCCTTAATCAACTGAGCCACCCAGGCATCCCAAAGTGATATGCCTTTTAGACAGGCAAGACAAGGAATCTCCTAATGGTGTTCCTTCCCTTTTTGATCTGAATTTATGATGTCGCTTAGCTGAACAATCTTTTTTAAAACAAAATTTCCTTTTTAAAAAAGATTTTATTTGTTTAGTAAGAGAGAGCACTGGAGAGCGAGAGCAAGCACAAGTAGGGGCAGAGAGAAAAGGAGAAGTAGGCTCCCTGCTCAGGGCTTGATCCCAGGGTCACCTCCTGAGCCCAAGGCAGACGATTGATTGACTCAGCCAGCCAGGTGCCCCTTCATAACAAAATTTTTAAAGTGGCAACTGCAGTTTAGAAATGTATATGAATGAAAATATGAAGAGAGCAGGTGTTTGGCACAGAAGGCCAGACAAGGAAGACTTCACAAGAATGAGGTCAGTGAGGCTGGTACTTAGGTAAATCCAATATCTCCAGAATCTGGTCAAAGTGGAGTTGAGTGCCAGTGACCCATCATGAGGTGGAGTCCCAGTGACCCCTCCAACATTAGCTATTAGTATCCTTAGAGAACAGAGCATATGGAACTTCCTATAACATTTGCTTAACAGTAGAATTAGGCTATTAGTTTAGCCAACCCAATCAATCAATATTGAGTGGCTGTATATGGGACTTGACCCTAGGTATACAAAGATGGCTCAGACATAGGACATAGTTTTAGCTCCCAAGGAGCTCACAGTTTAGCCCTTTTTTTGAGCAAAATATTGCTTAAATTGTCTTCCTGGTGGGATAAATCTGCCCTGGAATCAGTCCAAAGTTATTTGATTACCATAAAATAGTTGCACTAATAGGGCTTGAATTCCAAAGAATCCCATTTTAGATTCCAGCATTTTGCAGAATATTAGGATTCTCATTCTTATGTTAAGCCAAGCCAGACCTATTTTCTATGATGACTATTTAAAAAATAAAATAATGCAAAAAATAATTGCTAGTTTAAATTAAAAAAAATATATGTGTGTGTGTATACACACACACACACACACACACACACACACACACACACACACTAGTAGATTGAGAAGGTTTACTCTGATACTTGAACCTTGAACTTTTCTACTTGGTTATCCCATGCTCATTCCTTCTATGCATTAACACCCTAATTAGTTTCTTATATTGTTTTCCATTATTTCTTTGTGGAGATATAAGCAAATATAAATTTATTTATTTTCAATCCCATTTTTTTTTTTTAAGATTTTACTTATTTATTTGATAGAGAGAAACACAGCCAGAGAGGGAACACAAGCAGGGGGAGTGAGAGAGGAAGAAGCAGGCTCCCCACCGAGCAGGGAGCCCCATGTGGGGTGGCTCGATCCCAGGTCTCCAGGATCATGACCTGAGCCAAAGGCAGTCACTTAACCAACTGAGCCACCCATGCGCCCCTTTAATCCCATTCTTACACAAAAGCTAGCTTATCAGTTTAAAGGTTGTCAGGCAGAAGGAATTCTTGTTTGGGAGAGGATCATCCCTTTTTTTTTTCCCTCATCAGGCCTTCATCTGATTGGACAAGGCACACGGTTGTGTTAGGCACACACATTAGGGAGAGCATTCTTACCCAAATACACTCTTACAGGAACACTCAGAATAACGCTTGACCAAATATCTGGGTGCCATCTGGCCTAGGCAAGTTAACACATAAAATTAGCCATCAGAAGGTGTCTTACCTCAGTTAATTGTAGAATAAATACTTCTCTGGTCTCATCTAACAACATTTAAGAGCAAGACCCAAAAGGATCACACTTTCCAAACTGTATCTCAGAACAAAATGAAGACTACTTTTAGCAATTCAAAAATATCTAGGACCCAACATGGTAAAATTCGTATCTGCCATCTAATAAAAAATTACTAGGTGTGTGAAGAAGTGGGAAATGCAACCAATAACTGACCAGAAATGACCGTAAAGATGAAATTAGTAAATATGGACATAAAATAATAATTACAATTGTAGTTCATATGTTTAAGAAGCTAACAGAATGATTGGGGGCGCCTGGGTGGCTCAGTTGGTTGAGCGACTGCCTTCGGCTCAGGTCATGATCCTGGAGTCCCGGGATCGAGTCCCACATCGGGCACCCTGCTTCTCCCTCTGACCTCTCCCCTCTCATGCTCTCTCTCATTCTCTCTTTCTCTTTGTCAAATAAATAAATAAATCTTTAAAAGAAGAAGATATAATTCTAAATGTGTATATATGTATTAACAGAGATGCAAAATACCGAATCAAAAACTGATAGAACTGCAAAAAATTCACATTTATAACTGGAGATTTTATTTATTTATGTATTTTTAAAAAGATTTTATTTATTTATTTGACAGAGAGAAACACAGCCAGAGGAGGAACACAAGCAGAGGGAGTGAGAGAGGGAGAAGCAGGCTTCCCGCTGAGCAGGGAGCCCGGTGCGGGGCTCGATCCCAGGACTCCAGGATCATGACCTGAGCCGAAGGCAGTTGTCTAACCAACTAAGCCACCCAGGCACCCCATAACTGGAGCTTTTAAACACCTCTCAATAACTAATAGAAGAAATAGACAGAAAATTAATAAGGGTATAGGAGATTTGTACGGTGTTGTCAACCAGTGTGATTTAATTTATGTTTATGGAACACTGTATCCCAGAACAGTGGTGTACACATTCTTTTCAGGTGCACATGGAACTGTTACCAAGATAAACCATTTTCTGGGCCATTAAAAAAGTTTCAATATATGTAAACTGGTTAAATTTATAGAAGGTCTGATCCCTGACCACAGTGGAATAAATGAAGAACCAGTGACAGAAAGATGTCAGGAAGATCTTTCAACTACTTGGAAACTAGATAGCATTTTCAAATAAACCATGAATCAAAGAATAAAAAATCAAAAGTAGAATTAACAAGTATTCAGAACTGAATATAGGTGAAAATGTAACATAAAATTTGTGGGATGGAGCAAAAGGAAAATTTATGTAACACTAAATCCTTACATTAGAAAAAAAAAAGGGGCGCCTGGGTGGCTCAATGGGTTAAAGCCTCTGCCTTCAGCTTGGGTCATGATCTCAGGGTCCTGGGATTGAGCCCCGCATCAGGTTCTCTGCTCGGCAGGGAACCTGCTTCCTCCTCTCTCTCTGCCTGCCTCTCTGCCTACTTGTGATCTCTCTCTCTGTCAGATAAATAAATAAAATCTATTAAAAAAGAAAAGAAAAAAAGGTCTCAAGTGATCTTGAGTTTCTGCCTTAAGAAACTAGAAAAAATAAAGGTGTATGAGACCAAAATTAAGTAGAAAAAAAGACCAATGTAGAAATCAATGAAATAGAAAACAAAAAATATAAAGAAATCTATGATACCAAATGCCAGTTCTTTGAGAAGAGCAATAAAATTGATAAACCTCTAACCAGACTGATCAGGGGGAAAAAAAAACAAAAAATTGTAATATTAGGAACAAAAGAGGTAACATCACACAGATTCTACAGATACGCGAAGTATAATAAGTGAATTAATCATAAGCCTAGGAAAAACAGTCCAATTCCTTGAAAGACACAAATGGCCAAATCCCACTCAAGAAGAAACAGAGAACCCGAATCGCACTGAATCTATTAAGGAAATTGAATTTGTAGTTAAAAATCTTCCCACATGGGCGCCTGGGTGGCTCAGTGGGTTAAAGCCTCTGCCTTCCACTCGGGTCATGATCTCAGGGTCCTAGGATCGAGGCCGGCCTCAGCAGAAAGCCTGCTTCCTCTCTCTCTGCCTGCCTCTGTGCCTACTTGTGATCTCTCATTCTGTGAGATAAATAAATAAAATCTTTAAAAAAAAAAACCTTCCTACAAAAAAAACTCCAGGCCCAGAGGGCTTCACTGGTGAATTCTACCAACCATTTAAAGAGGAAATAATATGAATTCTCTGCAACCTCTCCAGAAAAATAGAAAAAGAAAGAACAGACGCTTCCCAAACTCTTTCACCCAGAGGTCAGTGTTAGTCAAGGGTATCCCTCTTAGTCTTCTCCTGGTTCAGCCAGAGTAATCCCTTTGTATGTAATCTGATTCCTGTCTGTCAGCCCCAAGCCTCTTGTGCCTTCCCAGTTCCTTCAGAGTAAACCGCCAAAGCCTCCACAGTCACCTTAGGCAGACAGGATCTTCCCATGCCCCTGCCTCTAACTGCCTTTTGCTCTCCTTCTTGCTGACTCTGGTTCATCCACATTGGTCTGTTTGCTCTTCCTTGAACCTTTTCCAGTCATCCTCCCTGCCCCACTGCCTTCGTACTTGCTGTTCCCTATGCTAGGAAAGTGTTTCCCCCATAGTTTACTCTCCCCCGCTGGGTCTTTGCTCAGTTTTTTATCTTCAGCAGTGTTTTTTCTGATCACTTTAAAATTACAATTCAGGGGCACCTGGGTGGCTCAGTTACTAAGTGTTTGCCATTGGCTCAGGTCATGATCCCAGGGTCCTGGGATCAAGGCCTGTATCTGGCTCCTTGCTCAGCGGGAAGCTGGCTTCTCCCCCTCCAACTCCCCCTGCTTGTCTTCCCTCTCTCGCTGTCTCTGTCTGTTAAATGAATAAATAAAATCTTTTTTAAAAATTAAAAAATAAAAATAAATTACAATCCAGTCCCTACTCCCTGACTTTGGCATTCCTCTCCCTCTCACATGCTTTTTCTCCCTAGCAGTTTTACCTTCTTATATATTTTATAATTTACTAATTTGTTTTGCTGTCTGTCTCCTCCTAGAATGTGAACTGTTGGAGGGAAGGATGTGTGTGTGTGTGTGTGTGTGTGTGTGTGTGTATTCTACCCATTGTAATCCTAGAGCTTAGGACAATACCTAGCTCTTAGTAGATACTCAGTAGACATTTGCAGAAGTTTAATGTTCATCTCTTAATGATGCTCCCTTGCCTTGCTTTGAAAGAAAACTTCCCCTCTAAAGCCATGTATTCACAGATTGTCATACAGTTTGGTGACCAGGAATTTTTAAACCTCTGGGAACCTATGAGAGCGTTCTTCTTCATTGTAAGGAAGGAAGGGGTAATTGTGAAAGCCGCATTAGGAAGGAGAGCTGGCAGAGGTGTTCTCAGGCAGATCAGTTTTAGAAAAGATTATGTATGAAATTGAGGATCTGAAGTTTGATCCCTTTTAAAAAATACTTTCATACTTCTTGGAAAGCTTCATGTACCGCCATCCAGATGCAAATGTACCCTATTTTGAAGGCGAAAATTAGAGTTTCTATAACTTAGTGATAAACACTTTACTCTTTAAACAGTGCTTCAGTGAATTATGTGTGTGCATGTGTATGTGTATGCATACTCAGTTGTATATGTATGTGTAGGTAAGTCTGTAGAGTTAAACCCTCCAAAATAGAATTGCTGGCTCAAAGGGTAAATATATTTGCAATTTTGATGGATACCGAATATTGTCAGATTCCCTCTCTGGGGCTTTTTGAGAACTGGGAATCAGATATGCAAATGCTAGACGGAGTTAAGAGCTAGCATTCCCTTCATGGTGTGCAACTATAGGACAGAGCGAAAGATAGTTTTGTCACCTACATAGTGGAAAGCTGAGGAATTAAGTGGTACCTTCAGTCCTTAGGAGATCATGTGCAAGACTGATAAGCCCCACACTCCTTGTCTTCATACAACTCACTGGCAAGAAGTTGAATACCCAGGTCTCTGGACCCCTTTTTTTATAAGGCTTTCTGGCTTGCATTCTCTGGAAGGGTTGAGCTAAGAATTGATCCCAGCCAGGGAGAGCTGATTGTCCATATTTTTGATTTGGTTTGCTCAAGACTTGCCCCTCATCCCTCTGGGGCCCAAAGGCTCCTAAATCCATTTGTGAAGATTGATTGGTTTTGGGCAAAGACTTCATAATGGGAAGCCGGTCTTTGTGTACAGTGCCGGCATTTGTAAGGTAGCAGACTGCTCTTTCTAGTCAAGAAAATTTCTGGTCATTTTTTTTAAAGCCCTCAACAAGAAGAAACAAAACATTTACCTTGGACCTTGAATCAGGTCACAGACTGAGAGCCTTTAAAGATCATAATAGCTCTGTGGTTCAGCCTCCGTTTTGCAGGTAAGTGAGGCTCCGAGTGGGGCAAGTGCCTCCCTAGGCCTCCCTCAAGGCCCTGCTCCCCGGCACAGCTTCTCCCCAGCACACACCCACGGCATCTCCCCATCACCTCTCCTCCGTGGCCACCAGCACTCTCTCATCCAGGTGCAGGGAAGTGTGTGTTAGAGAAACACAACCCTTTCATGCGTAGATTTCCGCCACCTTGAAGTGACAATGTGTAAAGGTACTTATTATTGCCATTTGCACTTCTGATTGGTGTCCCACTTTGGGTCCTGTAAGGCAGAGGGAACAGAGAGGCAAAGCAACAAATGATGGTAGTGCTCGCACGTTGTGGACCATGTGTCCCCGCCCCATGGTCTTTTTAAAAGGTTCATAGGGTGGAACCCAGCAGCCAGACCTGTTGCATTTCTAATCCTTTGTCTTATCCTTTGTATGACATCCAGTTAGGGAGAAGGGTCAGAATCATAGAACACACCCTTTCCCCCGCTTTTTTGTTAGCAGTATTTTTGAGGTATAATTTATATGCCATTAAAATTTACCATCTTAGCATACAATTCCATGATTTCGCGTAAACTTACAGTGTGCAACCATTACCACAGTTCAGTTCTAGAACATTTTCATCATGCCAAAAGATTCCTCGTTCCCTTTTATTAGTGGATCCCAGCTCCCACCCCGGCAACCCCTGATTTACTCTCTGTCTCTATAGATTCGCCTTGTCTGCACATGTCCTATGAGTGGGACCATAGGGTATATATGGTCTTTTGTGATGGGCTTCCACTTCACAGCACATTTTTGAGGTGCATCTATATTGCAACACATAATAGCACATCCTTCCTTTTTATTGTTGAATATTCTTCCATTCTTTGGACATACACTTTGTTTATCCATCCACCATGAGGGGCAGTTGGATGGTTTCCAGTACTTGGCCATGATGACTGTTGCTGCTGTGAACACTCACAGACAAGTTTTTGTGCAGATATGTGTTTTCAGTTCTCGGGGGGAGATTCCTAGGAGCAGAATTGCTAGTTTTTTTTGTTTTGTTTTGTTTTGTTTTGTTTTTAAAGATTTTATTTATTTGACAGAGAGAAACACAGGCAGAGAGGGAACACAAGCAGGGGGAGTGAGAGAGGGAGAAGCAGGCTTCCCGCCGAGCAGGGAGCCCGATGTGGGGCTCGATCCTGGGTCTCCGGGATCATGACCTGAGCCGAAGGCAGTCGCTTAATCAACTGAGCCACCCAGGCGTCCCAGAATTGCTAGGTCTTATAAAGTGTGTGTTGAACTTCTAAAGAAACTGCCAGGCTGTTTCCTAGAGCAGCCCTACAGTTCTACGTCCCCACCCGCAGGGTACGAGGGCTCCAATTTCTCCACATCCTCACCAACACTTGGTTTTGTCTATTTGATTTGAGTATATCTCTTTGTGTTTTGTTTTTTTTTTTTAAGATTTTATTTGTTTATTTGACAGAGAGAGAGAGAGATCACAAGTAGGCAGAGAGGCAGGCAGAGAGAGAGGGAGAGAGGAGGAAGCAGGCTCCCTGCTGAGCAGAGAGCCTGATGCGGGCCTCGATCCCAGGACCCTGAGACCATGATCTGAGCAGAGGCTTTAACCCACGGAGCCACCCAGGTGCCCTGTCTTTGTGGTTTTAATTTCCATTTCTTGGATGACCAGTGATACTGAGCATGTTTTCATGTGCTTATTAGCTAGCCATTTATTTCTTCTTTGGTGACATCAATTAAAAATCCTTTACCTCTTTTTTAATTGGTTTGTGCACTGTCTTATTGAGTGATAAGCCTGTATTCTGGATGCAAGGTCTTTATCAGATATATGATAGAACGTAGGAATTTTTTAATCTTCCTTACACCAGGCCCAGAGATCATGGAAGGGCAGGGGACTGGTAACGGTGATAATAATTAACATGTGATATTTGAGTGCTCATTATGAGCCAGACACGGAGCTGCATGTTTTATACCGATTATTTAAGTAAGACACGTTCTCATTTTCTGAAGGTTGTGAGACGGTTTCCAATGCTTGCTTTCCAGTCAACAGTTTTTGATAAAGAAAAATAACTTAGAAAATTCCTAATTTCTGTGAGTTAAAACTGGTATTTTAATATTACCACAAAGACTACGTGGCTGTTAAAACAGATGCAGACTGCCAGCACCTTTAAACCAGCTCGACAGATGTGTATTTCCGCCCTCTGCAAGACGCTGTCCTTAGCAGTCCCGGCCCTCTGTGGGGGCTCCACAGGGTCAGAAGCCTTCATCTTGTTACTCTTTAAAGTGTGGATTCTACCTCAGTTCCAAATGGCCACTCCAGCTGTCCTGTTCTTGTGCAGGGAGTGGGAAGTAGAAAGGTGGGGTGCCCCTTCCTTTTAAGAAAGAGGCCCAGAACTCGCACATATTATTTCCGCTCACATACCTTGGGTTGAAACTGATGACATGGTAATGCTGAGGTTCAAGAGAGCCTAGGAAACAGTCCTTACTGCGGGGGCCCCGTGTCCCTCTGCAACTAAGGTTAAGGTCTTAGTTACTCTTACAGGGTAAGAGAGGAGAACAGATGTTGGGGTCCATTGTTGGCTTGGGGGTTCTTGTAACTAGTCTGTGTGGGATTCCCATTTGTTTTTCCTCAGAGAAAAGCTAATTGATATGTACTTATTGAGGAGTTAACTTTTACTGTTGTTTTAGAATTATTCGGAATGCTCTTTATGCCGAAATAGCCATAAATATGAATTATTATTACTTAGGAAATGTGAAAATTAACTTAGTGGCTAAGTCCAATTTTGGAGTTGTTTTACTGAATAATAGAGCTCATGCACCCGCTGGTCGGTAGGGTGGCTAGTGGACTTTGGAAGCAGAACTCTTCGTCATTTTCTTTTCAAGTGACTCTTCCCTCCTGACATCACCACAGTGCCAGTGAACAAGTAGTTTCTCCAGTGTTATGTGCAGCCACCCTTCTCTGGTTGATATGTAACCTTGGATTGTTACGCTGCATCTGGCGCTGGAGGAGGAAGCAGCCGTACCACTCCATTTAGGGATGCCATTGCTTCTCCAAAGACAACAGTCATTTCTAACAAGTGTAGGGAGAAATCTTCTGGACCCATTTGTCCTTTGTGTGCATTTAAAAACCCTGACAGGACAAATTGCTGCTGAATGTTTTGAAGAAACAAACATCAAACCTCTTTAGCGTTTCAGTTCCAGTTTTTAATCCTCACTAACAATTGGCGGAGAATTTGCCTTTCCCCAGAGCAGCTCTAGGCTGCTGAGAGGATCGTAATGCTGAGGGAGCCCAGACTTGCATAGTCCATTTCAGCTGCCCCATAGATAACCTGGATAAACACGGGCCCCTCTGCGAACCTCCTGATCCCTGCTGGGCCTTGCACTGTGGGGAGGTTCAGAGACGTGTTTTCCTTCTCTACTGGCCCTTCTCTCTACACTCCCTCCAGCTGCCTGCCTTCCCCACCCCCAAGTAACGTGATCTCCCTGGCCTGCTCACTGCTGGCCAGATTCTTTCAGTCTTAGAGAAAGAGAGGGAAAATTAACCACTGGTTTCCCAGGTCAAAGTGAACAAAACTATAAAAGCCAAAAGCAACATTTGGAAATAAAAGGGGTCTTGCTTATAAATAACCAGTGCTCCTCGGACTGTTCCTTTATCTGTGTTTCTGCATAAGTGTGCTTAAGTTTACCTTATTCTATCGATAATAGTCTGAAGCGTTTTGATTTTTGCAACATTACTACTTTTGATTTGTCTGTTTTATAGATATTGTAATCTTTATTCAATATTCAGGTTGAAGGCAAACAAACAAGAGTTTTAGGGATTTAAAATAAAATTTTTTTGGCATTCCTTGAGTAAGTTAACCAAAGTAAAGAGACAAAGACAATTCACGAAAACGTTTGAAACCTCTGAGTTGAATTCAAGCGCTTAGTGTTTAATATGAATTATACCTATTTTTTGTTTAGTAGTATATCTATTTCTAACTTAACTTGTAAGTGGATTTAACTGGGTTTAGGAATTCAGGATTTGGTTGTTTCTTCACCACCAGCAATATTATGACTTGAGACCTATGCTGTGCAACAAATTTTAAATAGTTTTGCAGCCTGGTGTCCTGAAACTGATCTATCAGCTCTTGATTATGGGTACCTACCTAGTGGGTGTGATATAAGAGGAAAAAAACCTAACAAGGGGGCGCCTGGGTGGCTCAGTCTTAAAGTGTCTGCCTTCAGCTCAGGTCATGATCCCTGGGTCCTGGGATCGAGCCCTACCATCAGGCTCCATGCTTAGTGGGGAACCTGCTTCTGCCTCTCCCACTCCCCCGTTGGTGTTCCCTCTCTTGCTGTCTCTCTCTTTCTCAAATAAATAAATAAAATCTTTTTTAAAAATCTAACAAGGGAGTTGGAAATCTGGGTTCTTTTCCTGGTTTTGCCATACCTTGCTTGCTCTGAGACCCCATGTAATTTATTTAATCTGTCAGTGTCTCAGTTGTCTCATCTGTAAAAAGGGTGAAAAATGATTAAAGATGACCCGGGTTTTTTTTTTTAAAAGATTTTATTTATTTATTTGACAAAGAGAGAGAGATCACAAGTAGGCAGAGAGGCAGGCAGAGAGAGAGGAGGAAGCAGTCTCCCTGCTGAGCAGAGAGCCCAGTGCGGGCCTTGATCCCAGGACCCTGAAATCATGACCTGAGCTAAAGGCAGAGGCTTTAAACCCACTGAGCCTACCAGGCACCCAAAGATGACCTGTTTTTATCTCCATTTGTTCCCAAGGCTCTACTGAAATGATAAAAGATTTTTTTTTTCAAAATGAAAATTTATGGGCAAAAAGGATAAGTAAATAAGAAAAGTGAACACATTTTTGAAACTAGAAGGCAATCAAAAGCAAAATGAAGCCTAACCTCTTCTGAGAAAGACACTAGAAGTGATCCAGTGTGCTTGTAAGACCCTGAGAAAAAAATGGATGTTAGAGGCATTAGTACTACAGAAAGCAGGGAGTGGTGAGGCCTATAAGTGAAATCGAGGGGATCAATTGAACGTCGGTAAAAGGAGTGTTTAGGTTCTTCATTCACACTGCTCCCCATCTTTGTACAGCAGATGACCACCTCTCCTTCCCACCTATTTGAGACTAGAAGTATTATATAAGTGCCCTATAGAGACTCTGGACTCAGGGGCATTGCCCCCACTATGGATACCAATAAGCCAAGGGGCTGAAAACAGTGGGATCAGCAAGAACAGAATTTTTTTTTTTAATTTTATTTATTTGACAGAGAATGGGAGAGAGAGAGAGAGAGAGAGAGAGAGAGAACGAGAACAAATGGTAGGAAGGATCAGAGGGAGAGAGAGAAGCAGACTCAAAGGGAGAGAAAGAGAGAAGCAGATTCTTTGCTGAGCAAGAAGCCTGACCAGAGGGCTTGATCCCAGAACCCAGAGATCATGACCTGAGCCAAAGGCAGATGTTAACTGACTAAGCCACCCAGGCGCCCTGAAATTTTTTTTTTAAGTAAGCTCAATGCTCAACATAGGGCTTAAACTCGCAATCCCAAGATCAGGAGTCATGTGCTCTACCTACTGAGCCAGCCAGGCGCCCTGAACAGATTTTTTTTTTAAGTCTGCATACTGAGTAGTGAGATTCTTCGCCCTCTTCTAATAATTGTCAGCTAGGGCCCTAACAAAGAGGAGATGGAAAATTTCTTTTCTGGGAAAAATCAAACAAAACTGAATGGCCCTAGGAAAAGCCCTCCAGATGCCAACATTTGGGGATTCTCTTGATGGAAAAATGAGCTCAGCACTTTTCTTCACTTAAGTCTACCAAATTTGTGCCCCTCCATGCGTAAGTTTTAGTTCCTCATTTATTTATTATTAATGGACAGATTTCTCCAAACACTAGAGAAGAGTCTTTAGCAGATAAAAGGTAAAAACATTCAAGGAAAAAAAAAAAAAAAGAACTTGGTTGAAATAAAGATAATACAGGAAACAGAAGAAAAGTCCAGAAGAATTAGTCTCTCTGTCCTGAGAGAGACATATTGCAAACATCAAGCAACAGTGTTAATAAAAATAATCAGTGAGCTCTTTAATATTGAGAACATTGTAGCCAAAATTTAAAATTCAACAGAGGACTTAGAATACACTCTATTGCAGGAAGCAGTACATAAAGAAAAGACATGGACAGTGAGAGAGAATGGATAAGAAAATTGGAAGTTCAGTCCCAGGGCTTCAGTATCCATCAGATAGGATGAAGGATAGAGCCAAAAGAAATAAGATTGGATAGAAGGAGAGAGCCAAAAGAAAATAGAGGAAAATTTAGGAGACAGCATCAAGGAAAACCTCAGAGTGAGTGTTCTCCAGAGCTAAATGACTAACATCTTCAAATTGGTTTAGCTCCTGAGTGCCAACATGATAAAAGACTCACTCCTAGCTGTATCATTGTGAAATTTCAGAACACCAAGAGTATTAGAAGATACTCCAGAACTTCCAAAGAGAAAAACAGGTTTATATATAAAGGATCAAGAATGAGAGTGGAATTACATTTCTAAACAATACTGGAAACTATAAGATAGTGGAGAAACGTCTTCAAAATTAAGTGGGAAAAATTAACTTTAACCTAGAATTCTATACCCAGCCAAACTGTCAGAGTAGGATAAAAGAAAGGCATTTTTTTTGGAATGTATTTCCCCCCCCCTTTTTTTTTTCCCCAGGAAACCACTGGACAAGATATTCCAACAAAACAAGGATGGAAGTCAGTAAATAGAACTGAGGGAATACCTGGGTGGTTCAGTTGGTTGAGCATATGACTCTTGGTTTCGGCTCAGGTCATGATGTCAGGGTCATAGGATCAAACCCCACATTCGGCTCCACGCTCAGTACATAGTCTGCTTGTTCCTCTTCCTCTTCTTCCCCCACTTTCATGCTGTCTCTCTCTCCCAAATAAATGAATAAATAAAATATTGAAAAATAAAAATACATAGAACTGAGAATACTTTAAGTGTTTAAGTATTTGGAAAAAATACTGCTAGGTGTTTGACAGATCTTAGAAATATTTGGGAGGTAATAGTAATAGATATGGAGAAGATTAACCAAATGTAAAAAACCAAGGCAGTTAATATCTCTAAGATAAATAAAGCAAATAGTCATATTATTGACAGAACAGTAAACAATATTTACATAATCACACTAAATGTAAACACTGACTATTGACTTAACCAAAAAATGTGATTTTACTGTTTAGGGAGGTTGGGATACTACTATAATAAGTTAATATATAATGTGGAAAGCTGGGAGGCCTGGGTGGCTCAGTTGTTAAGCATCTGCCTTCAGCTCAGGTCATGATCCCTGAGTCCCGGGATTGAGCCCCGCATCGGGCTTCCTGCTCAGCGGGAAACCTGCTTCTCTCTCTCTCTCACTCCCCCTGCTTGTGTTCCCTCTCTAGCTGTGTTTCTGTCTGTCAAATAAATAAATAAAACCTTTAAAAAATGTTTAAAAAAAAATAATGTGGAAAGCTGATGAATCGAGAAACAACAATATGAGGATATTAGTTAGAAATCTGAAGGAGGCAGCTGCCTCTGGAGCAGCAGACTGGGGGATGGAGTCAGGGGATTACTGTGTTTATTACAAAACTTTGGTACTATTTGATCTTTAACCTTGGTATAATACAAAAATTAAAATTAATAAAAAAGTGGGCATACCAATAATAGTTTCCTCTTAGAGAAAACTTAGTTTAATAGTTATATTTGAATTGTTAATTATAAAAATGTAGTAGAGTCTTACATAATGAGATTTTCTAGAAAGTAGATTTACTTGAAGACAGTTCAGATTTGGCCTTCAGCTGAGAATTGTGGCTCTGGAAATACCAAGGGAACTAACAAAACCGTCAGGGTTACCTGAAAGACAGTCCTGTGTGCAGCTGGCTCATCAAGTCCTGGGCCTGAAATAGGCCCCCATTAAAGATGTGGGCCATGGGGTTTGTGATTTGCCGCAAAGCTGTGGTTGCAGTGCCTGGCTTTACAATGAAAGGTAGGACTCCGTGACACTTCAATTATAGTTGCTACTCCTACTCCATAGCTAGTGTTTCTTTCCCCTAATAAAATAAATGGATTCCTTGTCCCTTGGAAAACCTCCAGACTACTTTCACTCCCTCAGACTGTGCTTTCTGGAATCATTTTCACATATCACATTTGTTAATTTTAGCTCTTGACTTAGTCCCAGTAAGACTTAGGCAGGAACACAGATCATCATCTGATCTGGTAGGAGAGCTCTTTTGGAAATAACAATAGCTTCTGTTTATGGAGCCCCTTCCATACGTTGTTTCTAATTTTCATAACCCTGTGAGATAGCACCTCTCCCCGAGTGTGATATTTGAGACAGTAGAGGCTCTGGGAGGTGAAGCCACTTTTCCACGCCACCACAGTGGATGGCAGAGGTGCCCTTCAGAGCCAAGCTGCGTGATGTAGCTCATTCGGCCTCCACTGTGTTGCCTCCCACAGTCCGGAGTCAGCAGGCCTTGGTGACCCTCAACCCCCAGGTAGTACGATCTCCCAGAAAACTTAGCGAGACAGAGATGCCTGTGTGTCCCCATACAGTGGCCAAGTGAAGGTGACTAATACAGTTTTCTGACCCGCTTTGTCCTTCAGCTGGACACACGCTGGACACACAGAGCTAGAGAAGCCAACAGGCTGTCACTGGAGAGTGTCTGCCATCCGAGCAGGTGGGCTTTTGGCAGGTGCATGTGAAATAGCATGTACGTGCTTCATGGTCTTTGCTCTCCACCACCCCTACCCCAGAGTTATGGGCTGGGCTGGGAACAGTGGAGGGGGCAATCACATTTGGGATCATTTAGTCCTGGGGGTCCCAAACAGGCCCCACATCAGGCCTCCTGCCTCCGTCCCTTGACCCAAATCAGCCCCCTTTTTTAAGTAGGACTGAACTCCAAACTTTAAAAAAATGTCTTTAGCCTGAAATCTTAAGGATCCTCTTTTAGTAACTTGTTCTAGAGTTATACACTTCCTAGATTCAAAAAATTGCCTTCAAGGGCACACCTGGGTGGCTTAGTTGGTTAAGCCTTTGGCTCAGGTCATGATCCCAGGGTCCTGGGATTGAGCCCATCTTGGGGCTTCCTGCTCAGTGGGGAGTCTGCTTCTCCCTCCCCCTCTGCCCTTTCCCTGCTCATGCTTGCTGACTCTTTCTTTCTCAAGTAAATAAAATCTTTAAAAAATATATAAACAGGGCGCCTTGGTGGCTCAGTGGGTTAAAGCCTCTGCCTTCGGCCTGGGTCATGATCTCAGGGTCCCGGGATCGAGGCCCGCATGGGGCTCTCTACTCGGCAGGGAGCCTGCTTCCCCCTCTTTCTCTGCCTGCCTCTCTGCCTACTTGTGATCTCTCTCTCTGTCAAATAAATAAATAAAATCTTTAAAAAAAAAAAAATATATATATATATATATAGGGGTTCCTGGGTGGCTCAGTTGGTTAGGCGACTGCCTTCGGCTCAGGTTATGATCCTGGAGACCTGGGATCAAGCCCCACATCGGGCTGCCTGCCCGGCAGGAGGCCTGCTTCTCCCTCTCTCACTCCCCTTGCTTGTGTTCCCTCTCTGGCTGTATTTCTCTCTGTTAAATAAACAAAATCTTAAAATATATATATATATATATATATATATATATATATATATATTATAAATATAAACAAAAAATTTCCCTGAAAGGAAAAAATTTTAGAAATACCCATTCCTATTTGTTCTATTCTTGGTGAAAACAAGAAACAACACTTCTCTCTTCTAAAGTGTCATGGTTTTCAGCCTTAAGTATACGCACAAATCATCTGGGGAACTCGTTAAGATGTGGATCATTCCATGTATTCTGATTCTAAAGGGGTAGAATGGAGACCAAGAGTCTGCATTTTATTTTATTTCTTTATTTATTTCTGGGTAAAGATTTATTTACTTGTTTATGAGCGCATGCACCCATGCGTGCATGTACAAGGGGAGGGGCAAAGGGGACAGGAGAAGGAGAGAATTCCAAGCAGGCTCCAGCCTGGTGGGGAGCCTGAGGTAGGGAGCCTGAGGCGGGGCTCAATTCCATGACCCTGAGATCGTGACTGAGCTGAAACCAAGAGTCAGACACTTAACCAACTAAGCCACCCAGGCACCCCCAAGAGTCTGCCTTTTAAGAGAGTGTGCCAGGTGATAAAAAAATAGGTTATTCATAGGGGCACCTGTGAAATCAGGCCCCACCTGCAGCTTCATGCTGTACACAGAGTCTGCTTGGGATTCTTTCCCTCTGGCCTTTCCCCTGCTTGTGCCTACGCTGTCCCTCTCCCTCCACCTCTCTATCTCAAAAAAATAAATAATAAAAAATTTTAAAAAAGTGTCTATGGACTATACTTTCAGAAACATAGCTCGGATCACATACTTTAAGGACCTGAATTCTTTCTTATTTAATATTCTTAATACATTTTAAAATATTTTTAAATAGTTCTATTTCTCTGAATTGTTTTCTTTTAAATCATTTTTTTTCAACAGGTAATGATTTTTATTTCATCCTCTAGCTTTGTTCATATTATCCTTCCACTTAAATTGAAAATTATGTGCCATTTTGGAAAGGTCAGGAGCTTTGGACCATACTACTTTCAGGCTGTGTGAACTTAGAACCCTCTCCCGGCCCCTCAAGTTTCCTTACCTGTGAAATGGGATTGTTGTGGTCCTTGGGCCTGGCACATATCAGGTCCATATTAAACATCTCTTTCTTTCCCAAACTGAATGCAACGGAACAAACAAGTTAGTTCACAGTCTTTTCACTTCTTTGCTTGTTTCAGTTAACGACTATGGGTTTAAGGTTGCTTAGGGAGCAGCTTTCTTGGGGCTTTTTTCATTCTAGCAAAAAGATTGAGGCTCTCCTTTATTTGCTTGTAACAATGCTTTTTGTATCTTGCAAATGAGCTTCAAAACTATCAACAGCTGGATCTGGAAAGAATAGTTTGATATGGTAGTATACAGTTTGGCAAAATTTTCAATATTCATTGTTGCTAATTCAGAGTGTTTTGCCAGGCCTGTTGATGCATGGTTTTATAACTAAAATTTAAAAGATTTGGACACAGTTTATAAGCATTACTCATTTTAAGAGAACTTGAGAGGATAAAGTCATTGTAGACTCAAGAAGAGAATATTAGTAATAATCATTAGCCTTTTTTTTTTTTTAAAGATTTTATTTATTTATTTGACAGACAGAGACCACAAGTAGGCAGAGAGGGAGGAGGAAGCAGGCTCCCTGCCAAGCAGAGAGCCCGATGTGGGCCTCGATCCCAGGATCCTGAGATCATGACCTGAGCCAAAAGCAGAGGCTTTCACCCACTGAGCCACCCAGGCGCCCTAGTCATTAGTTTTTTAAAATAAACTTACATCCAATATAAAGTACAGTACATGCAAACAAGTATCTGGGCCTATATGAACTGATAGTATTCAAGGATAGAGTTAGAACCACAAAATGCCTATTAGTGTATAATTCTTGGCATTAAACCACCGATTTGGATCCAGCTCTTTAAATCCAGAGTGACGTATCAACGACAGACTTTATTACAGTCTGATTCAAAGCCCTTGAACCTTCCATAAGGGCACCAAAACAGATGCCGTATTTTTTAGTTTGTACTAGTGGCACTCTGAGATTTTTTTTTGGTTTTACATGTGGAGTCTGAAAGTTTTAAGACAACACTAAACAAGTCAGCATCACTGCCTGCGGGCTCTCCAGCAGAATGACAGCGCCTCTGGAGCCTAGATAACATCCACAGTGGGTGCGCTTGTCACTCATGCCCGCGGGTGGTGGGAGCAGCGTACTTACCTCCTGGACCGTGCCTTCGTAGGTGCTCGCGAGCCCTGAGCTGCTACCACAGCACTCGCCACATGTAGGTCCATGCGGGACACACACATTTTGTACATTGATCAGAATTGGGTAGGACACTTCTGAAGAGGTGAGGATGCCGTGGCTGAGAGCCCCTGTGATACACGCCGGTCCCATCCAGTCCAGTTGTGAATTTTTATGTGCTATATTTGGCAGACCAACTGAAGATCTTGTTACTTAGCCATTCCAAGATACCCAGATTTCTGTTGTCACAGAATAGGCTGGAAAGTATAACACATGAGTCCAATTTTGCCGTCAAGGGTTGACCACTCATAGGCAGGGCCTCTGAACCAGCCCTTCCTCTGAAATATGTGATGTTAGCTATTTAACCAAAGATACAGAAATCCAAGGTTTTAATCTGCTTGGAATTTATTGTTGATGGGAGGGGACTGTGTGTCATCCACTGGTCAGGAGCCTGATCCTTGGAACTGAGCAAAGCAGGGTTGGTTTCCAACTAAGGTGCCTTGGGCAGGGCGTGTGACTTCTCTGCCAAGTTTTTACCTGAAGAATTGGGATAATGATTCTGTTTTCCTCACAGGATCATTTTGCAAATGTAGTATTGTAGTGAATGAACCACGTTTCTCATAAATGTCTGACACACAGTAAGGTCTCAGTACATATCATCTCTCATTATTGATGTGTTCTAAGATGTGAGCTACATTAATTTTTCTGTTGTGGTTATCTGATACTCTATTAAATACTTATTAAATAAAATAAATTCCTTTTCTTATTATTGAAATATATCTGATTTTTATTAAATGATTTGGTATGATTGGGTTCCCTATTATTTTCCACCAATCTAGATTTCTGGCTTTATGCCAAGTAATACTATTGTG